>JAREIS010002551.1:0-21060 GCA_030060385.1 Muscicapa striata striata | reverse complement strand
CCCTTTATGAATTTCCGGATTTCTTCCATCGATTTCATTTCATTACATCATATCTCCTTTCCTGCCAGGTTTCTCAGACTTTGTCTCAAAGCATTTCAGGATTTCATTCCTTTCCTGAAAGGAAATCCTTCCTTCAGGAAAGGGAATGAAATCCTGCGAATTCAATGAGCATCATTTGGGCAAGCTTTGGTGCATATTCCTTGCACTTCCTGTCATCCCATGTACTTTTAGTGTTTTCTTTTGGTTTCGGATTTTCCTGGTTTTTTTCGCCATTTCGCTTTTTTAACAGCCTCTCAACAGGCTCTGTTATTCCTTTCTCCGTAATTGCAGCATGTTTTAGGGATATTTGAGCAAGTTTTGGGCCACTTGTCTGCACTACTTTTCATCCCAGTCACTTTTACTGTTTTCTCTCGTTTCGAATTTGCCTCCCTTTCTCGCTCATTTTCATTTTTTTTAGCAACCACTTGAAGATTCTATTTTATCTGGTCCTTCAGGAAAGGAATGAATCCTGAATTCAATGAGCATCATTTGCAGCTTGTGAATATTCGCACTTCGTCATGCCATGTACTTTTAATGTTTCTCGTTTCGAATTTTCCGTTTTGTTATTCCTTTTCTTTAGCAGCCTCAACAGGTTTGACTTTTCTTCCATGATTCCAGCATGTTTTAGGATAATTAGAGAAGTTTGGCCATTTCCATACTTGTCATCCCAGCTTTTTACTGTTTTCTCATTTCGAATTTTCTCTCCCTCTCACTATTTAATTTCTTATAGAATCTCTCTACAGGATCTATTTTACTTATTTCTTCCTTCATTCTTCAGGATGCTTTTCTAAGTCAGTTCAGTAAGGTTTTGTTTATTTCAGCCTCCTCTATCTATCCAGGCCATTTCAGCGTGGTCACCCCTTTATGAATTTATTGGATTTCTTCCATCGTATTTCATTTCATGACATCATATCTCCTTTCCAGCCAGGTTTCTCAGACTTTGTCTCAACATTTCAGATTTTTCATCCCAGTCACTTTTACTGTTTTCTCGGTTTCGAATTTGCCTCCTTTCTCTCGCCATTTCATTTCTTTAGCAACCACTTGAAGATTCTATTTTATCCTTTCTTCCTTCATTTCAGGAAGGTTTTCCGAGTCATTTCATCAAGTTTGTCTTTTATTTCCATCCACCTCTACTCATCTATTTCATTACATCATATCTCCTTTCCTTTGGGTTTCTAGACTTTGTCTCAGATTCAGGATTTCATCTCTTTCCTGAAAGGAAATCCTTCTTTTCAGGAAAGGGAATGAAATCCAGCGAATTCCAATGAGCATCATTTGGGCAAGGTTTGGTGCATATTCCTGCACTTCCTCCTCCTGCCATGTACTTTTAGTGTTTACGGGTTTCGGGATTTTCCCCTTTTTTCGCTAATTCCTTTTTTTTAGCAGCCTAACAGGCTCCTGACTTTTTATTTCCTCCATGATTCCAGCATGTTTTTAGGATATTTGAGCAAAATTTGGGCCATTTCCGCACTATTTGTCATCCCAGTCACTTTTACTGTTTTCTCTCAGTTTCGAATTTGCCCCTTTCTCTCACCATTTTATTTCTTTAGCAACCTTCTCAGATTCTATTTTATCCTTTCTTCCTTCATTTCAGGATGCTTTTCCAAGTCATTTCAGCAAGGTTTTGCTTTATTTCCAGCCACTCTACTCATCTCAGGCCATTTCAGCGTGGTCACCCTTTATGAATTTCTGGGATTTTTCCATCGATTTCATTTCATTACATCATATCTCCTTTCCTGCCAGGTTTCAGACTTTGTCCTCAAAGATTCAGGATTTCATTCCTTCCTGAAAGGAAATCCTTCCTTCAGGAAAGGGAATGAAATCCTGCGAATTCAATGAGCATCATTTGGGCAACTTTGGTGCATATTCCTGCACTTCCTGTCATCCATGTACTTTTAGTGTTTTCTTCGTTTCGGATTTTCCTGGTTTTTTTCGCCATTTCGCTTTTTTAATATTTCCAGCCACTCTACTCATCTCAGGCTATTTCAGCGTGGTCACCCCTTTATGAATTTCTGATTTCTTCCATCGATTTCATTTCATTACATCATATCTCCTTTCCTGCCAGGTTTCTCAGACTTTGTCTCCAGAATATTTCAGGATTTCATCCCTTCCTGAAAGGAAATCCTTCCTTTCAGGAAAGGGAATGAAATCCCGAAATTTCAGCAAGATTTTGCTTTTATTTCCAGCCACTCTACTCATCTCAGGCCATTTCAGCGTGGTCACCCTTTATGAATTTCCGATTTTTCCATCGTGATTTCATTTCATTACATCATATCTCCTTTTCCTGCCAGGTTTCTCAGACTTTGTCCTGCCATTTCAGGATTTCATTCCTTCCTGAAAGGAAATCCTTCCTTTCAGGAAAGGGAATGAAATCCTGCGAATTCAATGAGCATCATTTGGGCAAGCTTTGTGCATATTCCTGCACTTCCTGTCATCCCATGTACTTTTAGTGTTTTCTTCGTTTCGGATTTTCCTGGTTTTTTCGCCATTTCGCTTTTTTCTCCCTTTCTCTCGCATTTCATTTTTTAGCAACCACTTAAGATTCTATTTTATCCTTTCTTCCTTCATTTCAGGATGTTCAGTCATTTCGAAGTTTTTTATTTCAGCCACTTACTCATCTCAGGCATTTAGTGTCACCCTTATGAATTTCGATTTTTCCATCGATTTCATTTCATACATCATATCTCCTTCCTGCGGTTTAGATTTGTCTCATTTCGATTCATCCTTCCTGAAAGGAATCCTTCCTTTCAGGAAGGGATGAAATCCGCAATTCAATGAGCATCATTTGAGCTTTGGTATATTCCGCACTCCTGTCATCATGACTTTAGTGTTTTCGTTTGATTTTCTGTTTTTTCATTTTTTTACAGCCTCAACAGGTTTATTCTTCTCCTATTCGCATGTTTTAGGAATTAGAGAGTTTTGGGCCATTTCTGCACTATTTTCATCCAGTACTTTTACTGTTTTCTCGTTTCGAATTTGCCCCCTTTCTCTCCATTTATTTGTACTTTTAGTGTTTTCTTCTGGTTTCGATTTTCCTGGTTTTTTTCGCCATTTCTTTTTTTTTAACAGCCTCAACAGGCCCGTTATTCCTTTTCTCCGTAATTGCAGCATGTTTTTAGGGATATTATTTCCAGCCACCTCTACTCATCTCAGGCCATTTCAGCGTGGTCACCCCTTTATGAATTTCCGGATTTTTCCATCGATTTCATTTCATTACATCATATCTCCTTTCCTGCCAGGTTTCTCAGACTTTGTCCTGCCATTTCAGGATTTCATTCCCTTCTGAAAGGAAATCCTTCCTTTCAGGAAAGGGAATGAAATCCTGCGAATTCAATGAGCATCATTTGGGCAGTCACTTTACTGTTTTCTCTGTTTCGAATTTGCTCCCTTTCTCGCCATTTCATTTTTTAGCAACCCTTAAGATTCTATTTTATCCTTTCTTCCTTCATTTCAAGAGTTTTCAGCATTTCAGCAAGTTTGTCCTTTATTTCAGCCACTCTACTCATCTCAGGCCATTTCAGCGTGGTCCTCTTTATGAATTTCGGATTTTTCCATCGATTTCATTTCATGACATCATATCTCCTTTCCTGGGTTTCTAGACTTTGTCCAGATTTCAGGATTATCCCTTTCCTGAAAGGAAATCCTTCTTCCAGGAAAGGGAATGAATCCTGCAATTCAATGAGCATCATTTGGGAAGCTTTGGTATATTCCTGCACTTCCTGTCATCCATGTACTTTAGTGTTTTCTTCTGTTTCGAATTTCCTGTTTTTTGCTATTTCTTTTTAACAGCCTCTCAACAGGCTCTTATTCTTTCCTCCGATTCAGCATGTTTTTAGGATATTAGAGTAGTTTGGGCCATTTCTGCACATTTTCACCCCAGTCACTTTTACTGTTTTCTGTTTGAATTTGCCTCCTTTCTCTACCATTTATTTTTTAGCAACCCTCTAAGATTCTATTTATCCTTTCTTCCTTCATTTCAGGAGTTTTTCCAGTCATTGCAAGTTTTCTTTATTTCAGCCACTCTACTCATCTCAGGCCATTTCAGCGTGGTCACCCTTTATGAATTTCGGATTTTTCCATCGATTTCATTTCATGACATCATATCTCCTTTCCTGCGGGTTTCTCAGACTTTGTCCAATTTCAGGATTTCATCCTTCCTGAAAGGAAATCCTTCCTTTCAGGAAAGGAATGAAATCTGCAATCAATGAGCATCATTTGGGAAGCTTTGGTCATATTCCTGCACTTCCTGTCATGCCATGTACTTTTAGTGTTTCTGTTTCGAATATTCCCTGTTTTTTGCTAATTCCTTTTCTTTTAGCAGCCTTCAACAGGCTTTGATTTTCTTTCCTCCCAGTCACTTTTACTGTTTTCTCGTTTCGAATTTGCCTCCTTTCTCTCACCATTTAATTTCTTTAGCAACTTCTACAGATTCTATTTTATCCTTTTCTTCCTTCATTTCAGGATGTTTTTCCAAGTCATTTCAGCAAGGTTTTTCCTTTATTTCTCGTATTCTTTCTCTGTAATTGCAGTTTTTAGGATATTAAGTTTTACATTGTCTGCACTATTTTCATCCCAGTACTTTACTGTTTTCTGTTTCGAATTTGTCTCTTTCTCTATTTCATTTTTTAGAACCTCTAAGATTCTATTTTATCCTTTTTCCTTCATTTCAGAGCTTTCAGTCTATTTCAGAAGTTTTCTTTATTTCAGCCACCTCTACTCATCTCAGGCTATTTAGCGTGATCTCCCTTTATGAATTTCCGGATTTTTCCATCGATTTCATTTATTACATATATCTCCTTCCGAGTTTCTCGACTTTTCCTGCCATTTCAGATTTCATTCCTTTCCTGAAGGAATCCTTCCTTTCAGGAAAGGGAATGAAATCCTGGGTTAATCCAATGAGCATCATTTGGGTAAGCTTATATATTCCTGCACTTCCTGTCATCCCATGTACTTTTAGTGTTTTTCTGTTTCCGATTTTCCTGTTTTTTCGCCATTTGCTTTTTAATACTCTCTCAACAGGTCGTTATTCCTTTCTCCGTAACTGCAGCATGTTTTAGGTGGGATATTTGAGTGTTTGGCCACTTGTCTGCACTACTTTTCATCCAGTACTTTTACTTTTTCTCGTTTCTGAATTTGCTCCTTTCTCTCCCATTTATTTTTAGAACCTCTCTACAGATTCTATTTTATCCTTTCTTCCTTCATTTCAGAGGTTTTTCTGAGTCATTATAAAGTTTTCTTTATTTCAGCCACTCTACTTGTCTCAGGCTATTTCTAGCGTGGTCACTCTTTATGAATTTCCGGATTTTTCCATCGATTTCATTTCATTATCATCATTCTTTTCCTGCAGGTTTCAGACTTTGTCTCAGCATTTGGATTTCTCTTTCCTGAAGAATCCTTCCTTTCAGGAAAGGGAATGAATCTGCAATCAATGAGATCATTTGGGAAGCTTTGTGCATATCTGCACTTCCTGTCATCCTACTTATGTTTTCTGTTTGATTTTCCTGGTTTTTTTCTATTTTTTTTAACAGCTTCAACAGGTCTAGTATTCCTTTCTCCATGATGCATGTTTTAGGATATTTGAAGTTTGCAATACTTGTCTGCACTCTTTTCATCCAGTCATTTTATTGTTTTCTTGTTTGAATTTGTCTTCCTTTCTCCATTTACATTTTTAGTAACTACTCTAAGATTCTATTTTATCCTTTTCTTCATTTCAGGAGCTTTTCTGATATTTCAGCAAGTTTTCTTTATTTCCAGCCACTCTACTCATCTAGGCTATTTCAGTTGGTCACCCTTTATGAATTTCCTGGATTTCTTCCATCGATTTCATTTCATTACATCATATTCCTTCTGCAGGTTTCTAGACTTGTCCTGATTTCAGGATTTATCCTTCCTGAAAGGAAATCTTCTTCAGGAAAGGAATGAACCGCGACAATGAGATCATTTGGGAAGCTTGTGCATATTCCGCACTTCCTGTCATCCATGTACTTTTATGTTTTCTGTTTCGATTTTCCTGTTTTTTTTCGCTTTTTTTAACAGCTCTCAACAGGCTCCGTTTTTCCCTTTTCTCCATGATTCCAGATGTTTTAGATATTGAGAGTTTTGGCATTTCTGCACTCTTTCATCCCAGTCACTTTACTGTTTCTGTTGAATTTCTCCTTTCTTGCTTTCATTTTTAGAACCACTTGAAGATTCTATTTTATCCTTTCTTCTATTTAGAGTTTTCGAGTATTTCAGCAAGTTTTTCCTTATTTCCAGCCACCTCTACTCATCTCAGGCCATTTAGCATGTCACCTCTTTATGAATTTCGGATTTCTTCCATCGATTTCATTTCATACATCATTCTCCTTTCCTGCAGGTTTCTGACTTTGTCCTCATTTCAGGATTTCATTCCTTCCTGGGAACCTTCTTCAGGAAAGGGAATGAATCCGCATCCAACTGAGCATCATTTGAGCTTTGGTGCATATTCTGCACTTCCTGTCATCCATGTATTTTAGTGTTTTTCTGTTTCGGATTTTCCTGTTTTTTTCTCATTTGCTTTTTTAACAGCCTCTCAACAGGCTCCGTTATTCCTTTCTCCATGATTCCAGCATGTTTAGGATATTGAGTGTTTTACATTGTCTGCACTACTTTCATCCCAGTACTTTTACTGTTTTCTCTGTTTGAATTTGTCCTTTTCTTCCTTATTTCATTTTTAGAACCACTCTAAGATTCTATTTTATCCTTTCTTCCTTCATTTCAGGATGTTTTTCAGTCATTTGAAGTTTTTTTATTTCAGCCACTTACTATCCAGGCATTTCAGCTGGTCACCCTTTATGAATTTCCGATTTTTCCATCATTTATTTCATTACATCATATTCCTTTCTGCAGGTTTTAGACTTTGTCTCATTTCAGGATTCATTCCCTTTCTAAGGAAATCTTCTTTCAGGAGAATGAATCTGAATTCACATGAGCATATTTAAGCTTTGTCATATTCCTGTTTTCATCCATGTACTTTTAGGTTTTCTGTTTGATTTTCCCTTTTTTTCGCCATTTCGCTTTTTTAATAGTTCAAAGGTTCAGTTATTCTTTCTCTCTGAATTCAGCATGTTTTTAGGATTTTAGATTTTGCATACTTGTCTGCATCTTTTTCATCCAGCACTTTTATTGTTTTCTGTTTCGAATTTGCCTCTTTCTCTCATTTCATTTTTAGCAACTCCTTCAGATTCTATTTTATCTTTTCCTATTTAGGAGTTTTCCTGGTTTTCATATGTTTTTTTTATAGCCACTCTATCATCTCAGGCATTTCAGGATTGGCACGCTTTATGAATTTCCGATTTTTCCATCGTATTTATTTCTATTACTCATTCTTCCTGCCAGTTTCTAGACTTTGTCCTACAGATTTCAGGATTTCTCATTTCCTTCTAAGGAATCTTCCTTCTGTAAGGATAGCAACCTTATCAATGAGCACTCATTTGGGTCTTTTGCATATTCTGCACTTCTTCATCCCATGTACTTTATATTTTTCGTTTCGATTTTCCTGCTTTTCCCATTTGCTTTTTAAAGCCTTCAAAGGTCTGTTTCCTTTCTCCGAATTAGATGTTTTAGGATATTGAGTTTTGGGCTATTGCTACTTTTCATCCTAGTACTTTTACTGTTTTCTTGTTTGAATTTGCTCTCCTTTCTTCTAGCTCATTCATTTTTTACCACTGATAGATTCTATTTTATCCTTTTTCCTTCTATTTCAGAGTTTTCCAGCTTTCAGCAGTTTTTCTTTTATTTAGCCACTCTACTCTATCTCAGCCATTTCAGTGTACCCTTTATGAATTTCTGATTTCTCCATCGATTTCATTTCTACATTTTGAATTCCGATTTCTTTCATCCTTGAATTTTTCGAAGATTATTCATACTCATTTTGTGTTTTGTTCAGATTTGTCCTGTTTTTCATTTTCCTTTCTGAAAGCAATCCTTCCTTCATATGAATTCCATTTTTGGATATTTAGATGTTTTGCATATCTGCACTTCTTCATCCAGTACTTTTAGTGTTTTTCGTTTCGATTTTCCTCTTTTTTCCATTTATTTTTTTCAACCTCTAAGTCTTCTATTTTTCCTATTTCCATGTTTTACTAGTAAGTTTGTACTTGTCACATTTCATCAGCTTTATTTTCTTCAGTTTCATTTGCCCTCTTTCTCTCAGCCATTTATTTAAACCTTATGCTCTTTTACTTTCTTCTTCATTTCAGACTTTCATCATTTCCAAGTTTCTTTAGTAGCACATATCATCTCAGGCATTTTGTGTCACCTTTGAATTTCCGATTTCTTCTCTATTTATTTCATTGGATTTCCTTTCATTTCTCTTTTCCTACAGTATTTTCCGAAGCATGTCTTTCAGGAAAGGGAATGAAACTCTGCTAATTCATGAGTCATTTTGCAAGTTTTGTGCATATTCTGCACTTCCTGTCATCCATGTATTTTATGTTTTACGATTTGGATTTTCCCTGTTTTTTTCACATTTCGTTTTTAACAGCCTTCTAACAGCTCTTATTCTTTCTCCTGATTTCAGCATGTTTTTAGGGATATTTGAGCAAGTTTTGGACCATTGTCTCACTTACTTTTCATCCTAGTCACTTTATGTTTCTCTTGTTTCGAATTTGCCTCCTTTCTCTCACCATTTTTTTCTTTAGAACCTCTAAGATTCTATTTTATCTTTCTTCTTCATTTCAGAGCTTTTCAGTCATTTCAGCAAGTTTTTCTTTATTTTCAGCCACTTACTCATCTCATGGCTTTTCAGCTGGTCATCCCTTTATGAATTTCGGATTTCTTCCATCGATTTCATTTCATTACATCATATCTCCTTTTCCTGCGTTTCTGACTTTGTCCTAGCTTTCAGGATTTCATTCCTTTCTGAAAGGAAATCCTTCCTTTCAGGAAAGGGAATGAAATCTGCAATTCAATGAGCATCATTTGGCAAGCTTTGGCATATTCCACTTCCTGTCATCCCATGTACTTTTAGTGTTTTCGGTTTCTGATTTTCCCTGTTTTTTCGATTTTTTTTAATAGCCTCTAACAGGCTCTACTTTTCCTTTCTCCTGATTCAGCATGTTTTAGGATATTTGGAAGTTTTGGGCAATTGTCTGCACTACTTTCATCCAGTCACTTTTATGTTTTCTCGTTTCGAATTTGCCTTCCTTTCTCTCCATTTATTTCTTTAGCAACCTCTCTGACAGATTCTATTTTATCCTTTCTTCCTTCATTTCAGGAGTTTTCCAGCATTTCAGCAAGTTTTGCTTTATTTCCAGCCACTCTACTCATCTCAGGCCATTTCAGCGTGGTCACCCTTTATGAATTTCCGATTTCTTCCATCTGATTTCATTTCATTACATCATATTCTTCTGCAGGTTTCAGACTTTGTCTCATTTCAGGATTTCATCCTTTCCTGAAGGAACCTTCTTCGGGAAAGGAATGAAATCTATTATGAGCATCATTTGGGAAGCTTTGTGCATATTCCGACTTCTTCATCCATGTACTTTTAGTTTTTCTGTTTGATTTTCCTTTTCGCATTGCTTTTTAAAGCTTCAAAGGTCGCTATTCTTTCTCCAATTGCGCATGTTTAGAAGAGTTTGCATTGTCTGCACTCTTTTAATCCAGTCACTTTATGTTTTCTGTTTGAATTTGCTTCCTTTTCCATTTCATTTTTAGCAACACTTGAAGATTCTATTTATCTTTCTTCCTTCATTTCAGGAGCTTTTCCAGTCATTTCAGAGTTTTTCCTTATTTCAGCCACCTCTACTATCTCAGGCATTTTAGTGTGTCACCCTTTATGAATTTCGATTTCTTCCATCGTATTTCATTTCATACATCATATCTCCTTTCCTAGGGTTTCTCAGACTTTGTCCTGCATTTCAGGATTTCATTCCTTCCTGAAAGGAAATCCTTCCTTTCAGGAAAGGGAATGAAATCCTCAATTCAATGAGCATCATTTGGGAAGCTTTGGTCATCCTCCTGCACTTCTCTCATCCATGTACTTTTAGTGTTTTCTGTTTGATTTTCCTGGTTTTTTTCCATTTCTGTTTTTAATAGCTTCAACAGTCCGTATTCTTTCTCCATGATTCAGCAGTTTTAGGATAATAGAAGTTTTGGGCCATTTCTGACACTACTTTTCATCCCAGTCACTTTTACTGTTTTCTCGTTTCGAATTTGCCTCCTTTCTCCATTTCATTTTTTAGCAACCTATCTGAGATCTAGTTTTCCTTTCTTCCTATTTCAGGAAGTTTTTCCAAGTATTTCAGCAATATTTTGCTTTATTTAGCCACCTTTCTCATCAGTTATTTCATGTTACCCCTTTTGAATTCCCGTATTCCTTCTTTCCATTTCATTTCATGACATCATATCTCCTTTCCATGTTTCAGAGATTGATCCTGCATCAATGAGCATCATTTGGGCAAGCTTTGTGATATTCCTGCACTTCCTGTCATCCATGTACTTTTAGTGTTTTCTGTTTCGATTTTCCTGGTTTTTCATTTCGTTTTTTAACAGCCTCAACAGGTCGTATTCTTTCTCCGAATTGCAGATTTTTAGGATATTAGAGTGTTTGGCCACTTGTCTGCACTACTTGTCATCCTAGTCACTTTTATTTTTTCTCGTTTCGAATTTGCTCCTTTCTTCCATTTATTTTTGCAACCTCTAAGATTCTATTTTATCCTTTTCTTCATTTAGGAGCTTTTCGAGTATTTAGCAAGTTTCTATTTCCAGCCACTCTACTCATCTCAGGCATTTCAGTGCACCTTTGAATTTCGATTTTTCCATCGATTTCATTTCATACATCATATTCCTTCTGCGGTTTCTAGACTTTGTCCATTTCAGATTATCTTCCTGGAACTTCTTCAGGAAAGGAATGAACAATTATGATATTTGGAGTTGTCATATTCCTGCACTTCCTGTCATCCAGTTTTCAGTTTTCTTTCGATTTTCTGTTTTCAATCTTTTTAGGTTAAAGTTGATTTTTCTTACATTTTGTCTGTTGCATCTGCCTACTTTTCATCCCAGTCACTTTATGTTTTCTCTGGTTTGAATTTGCCTCCTTTTCCCATTTCATTTTTAGAACCACTTGAAGATTCTATTTTATCCTTTCTTCCTTCATTTCAGGAGCTTTTCCGATTTTCAGCAAGTTTTCTTTTATTTCAGCCACTCTACTCATTCAGGCATTTCAGCTGGTACCCTTTATGAATTCCCGGATTTTTCCATCGATTTCATTTCATTACATCATATCTCCTTTCCTGGGTTTCTCAGACTTTGTCTGCATTTCAGGATTTCATTCCTTCTGAAGGAATCCTCTTCAGAAGGAATGAAATCCCGAATTAATGAGCATCATTTGGAGCTTTGCATATTCCTGCACTTCTCTCATCCAGTACTTTTAGTGTTTTCTCGTTGAATTTCCTGTTTTTTGCTAATTCTTTTTTTACAGCCTCTAACAGGCTTTGACTTTTCTTCCTCCATGATTCCAGTATGTTTTTAGGATATTAGAGCAGTTTTGGGCATTTCGCACTATTTTCATCCCAGTACTTTATCTGTTTTCTTGTTTGAATTTCTCCTTCTCTCTCCATTTATTTCTTTAGAACCTTTACAGATTCTATTTTATCCTTTCTTCCTCATTTCAGGGTTTCTGTCATTTCAGAAGGTTTTGTTTATTTCCAGCCACTCTATCATCTCAGGCCATTTCAGCGTGGTCACCCTTATGAATTTCCGGATTTCTTCCATCGATTTCATTTCATACATCATATCTCCTTTCTGCAGTTTCTAGACTTTGTCCTCACATTTCAGATTTCATTCCTTCCTGAAAGGAATCCTTCCTTTCAGGAAAGGAATGAATCCTGCAATTCAATGAGCATCATTTGGCAAGCTTTGGTGATTTCCTGACTTCCTTCATCCATGTACTTTTAGTGTTTTCTCGTTTCGATTTTCCGTTTTTTTCCTAATTCCTTTTTAGAGCCTCTCAATAGTTCTTATTCTTTCCTCCATGATTCAGCATGTTTTTAGGATATTAGCAGTTTTGGGCCATTTCTGCACTATTTTCATCCCAGTACTTTTATGTTTTCTCTTGGTTTGAATTTGTCTCCTTTTTCACCATTTATTTTTTAGAACCTTCTAAGATTCTATTTATCATTTCTTCCTTCATTTCAGTGCTTTCAGTCATTTCAGCTAAGTTTTGCTTTTATTTAGCCACTCTACTCATCTCAGGCTATTTCAGTGCTACCCTTTATGAATTTCGGATTTCTTCCATCGATTTCATTTATTACATCATATCTCCTTTCCTGCGTTTCTAGACTTTGTCCTAGCATTTCGGATTTCATTCCTTTCCTGAAAGGAATTTCTTTCAGGAAAGGGAATGAAATCTGTGATCTCAATGAGCATCATTTGGAAGCTTTGGATATTCGCACTTCCTGTCATCCATGTACTTTTAGTGTTTTCTTGGTTTCGGATTTTCCTGGTTTTTTCGCCATTTTTTCTTAAGCTCTCAACAGTCTGTATTCCTTTCTCCAGATTTCCAGCATGTTTTTAGGATAATTAGAAGTTTTGGGCCATTTCGCACTACTTGTCATCCAGTCACTTTTATGTTTTCTCCGGTTTGAATTTGCCTCCTTTCTCTACATTTCATTTTTTTAGAACCCTTGAGATTCTATTTTATCCTTTCTTCTTCATTTCAGGAAGCTTTTCCAGTCATTTCAGAAGTTTTCTTTTATTTCAGCCACTCTACTCTTGGGCATTTCGCGTGGTCACTCCTCTTGAATTCGGATTTCTTCCATCGCATTTCATTTCATTACATCATATCTCCTTTCCTGGTTTCTCAGACTTTGTCCTGTATTTCAGGATTTCATTCCTTCCTGAAAGAATTTCCTTTCAGGAAAGGGAATGAAATCCTCGATCAATGAGCATCATTTGGGCAAGCTTTGGTGCATTTCCTGCACTTCTTCATCCATGTACTTTTAGTGTTTTCTCGGTTTGATTTTCCCTGTTTTTCCTTTGCTTTAAGCTTCAACAGGCTCGTATCTTTCTCCGAATTCAGCATGTTTAGGATATTAGAGAAGTTGGGCACTTTCTGCACTGCTTTCATCCCAGTCACTTTTACTGTTTTCTCGTTGAATTTGCCTCCTTTCTCTCCATTTATTTTTAGAACCTCTAAGATTCTATTTTATCCTTTCTTCCTTCATTTCAGGAGCTTTTCAGTATTTCAGCAAGTTTTGCTTTATTTCAGCCACTCTACTCATCTCAGGCATTTCAGCTGGTCACCCCTTATGAATTTCGGATTCTTCCATCGATTTCATTTCATTACATCATATCTCCTTTCCTGCAGGTTTTCAGACTTTGTCCTGCATTTCAGGATTTCATTCCTTCCTGAAAGAAATCCTTCCTTCAGGAAGGGAATGAAATCCGCGAATTCAATGAGCATCATTTGGAAGCTTTGTCATATTCCTGCACTTCCTGTCATCCATGTACTTTTAGTGTTTTTCGTTTGAATTTTCCCTGTTTTTGCTATTCCTTTTTTAGCAGCCTCTCAGCGGGCTTTAATTTTTCTTTCCTCCATGATTCCAGCATGTTTTTAGGGATAATTACAGAAAGTTTTGGGCCATTTCCCGGCACTACTTGTCATCCCAGTCACTTTTACTGTTTTCTCTCAGTTTCGAATTTGCCCTCCTTTACGCACCATTTAATTTCTTTAGCAACTAATCTGAAGATTCTATTTTATCCTTTCTTCCTACATTTCTGGGCTTTTCTGAGTTTTTTCATCAAGATTTTTCCTTTATTTCCAGCCACCTCTACTCATCTCAGGCCACTTCAGCTTGGTCACCCCTTTATGAATTTATTGGTTTCTTCCATCGCATTTCATTTCATGACATCTTATCTCCTTTCCTATGGTTTCTCAGACTTTGTCCTTCCATTTCAGGATTTCATTTCCTTTCCTGAAAGAAATCAGGAAAGGAATGAACCGCTAAGTCAATGAGCATCATTTGTGCAGGCTTTGTGCATATTCCTGCACTTCCTGTCATGCCATGTACTTCTAGTGTTTTCTTCGGTTTTGGATCATCCCAGTCACTTTTACTGTTTTTCTCTCGGTTTGAATTTGCCCTCCCTTTCTCTCACCATTTCATTTTTTAGCAACCTCTCTACAGATTCTATTTTATCCTTTCTTCCTTCATTTCAGGATGCTTTTCCAAGACATTTCAGCAAGTTTTTCTTTATTTCCAGCCACCTGTACTCATCTCAGGCCATTTCATCGTGGTCACCCCCTCTATGAATTTCGAGTTTCTTCCATCGCATTTCATTTCATTACATCATATCTCCTTTCCTGTGGGTTTCTCAGACTTTGTCCTGCCATTTCAGGATTTCATTCCCTTTCCTGAAAGGAAATCCTTCCTTTCAGGAAAGGGAATGAAATCCTCACGAATTCAATGAACATCATTTGGGCAGACTTTGGTGCATATTCCTGCACTTCCTGTCATCCCATGTACTTGTCTGATTTCTTTGGTTTCGAATTTTCCCCTGTTTTTTGCCATTTCCAGTTCTTTTAGCAGCCTCTCAACAGGCTCCAGGTCATTCCTTTCCTCCGTGATTGCAGCATGTTTTTAGGGATATTAGAGTAAGTTTTGGGCCATTTGTCTGCACTGCTTTTCATCCCAGTCACTTGTGACTGTTTTCTCTCGGTTTTCGTTTGCCCTCCCTTTCTCTCACCATTTAATTTCTTTAGCAACCTCTCTACAGATTGTATTTTATCCTTTCTTCCTTCATTTCAGGAAGCTTTTCCAAGTCAGTTCAGCAAGTTTTTCCTTTATTTCCAGCCACCTCTACTCATCTCAGGCCATTTCAGCGTGGTCCCCCCCTCTATGAATTTACAGGATTTCTTCCATCGCATTTCATTTCATTACATCATATCTCCTTTCCTGCCAGGTTTCTCAGACTTTGTCCTGCCATTTCAGGATTTCATTCCCTTTCCTGAAAGGAAATCCTTCCTCTCAGGAAAGGGAAAGAAATCCTGCGAATTCAATGAGCATCATTTGGGCAAGCTTTGGTGCATATTCCTGCACTTCCTGTCATCCCATGTGCTTTTAGTGTTTTCTTCGTTTTCGGAATATTCCCCTATTTTTTTTGCTAATTCCTTTTCTTTTAGCAGCCTCTCAACAGGCTTTAACTTTTTCTTTCCTCCATGATTCCAGCATGTTTTTAGGGATAATTAGAGTAAGTTTTGGGCCATTTGTCTGCACTGCTTGTCATCCCAGTCACTTTTACTGTTTTCTCTCAGTTTCGGAATTTGCCCTCCCTTTCTCTCACCATTTAATTTCTTTAGCAACCTCTCTACAGATTCTATTTTATCCTTTCTTCCTACATTCCTGGAGGCTTTTCTGAGTCATTTCAGCAAGATTTTGCTTTATTTCCAGCCACCTCTACTCATCTCAGGCCACTTCAGCGTGGTCACCCCCTTTATGAATTTACGGGATTTCTTCCATCGCATATCATTTCATTACATCATATTTCCTTTCCTGCCATGTTTCTCAGACTTTGTCCTGCCATTTCAGGATTTCATTCCCTTTCCTGAAAGGAAATCCTTCCTTTCAGGAAAGGGAATGAAATCCTGCGAATTCAATGAGCATCATTTGGGCAAGCTTTGGTGCATATTCCTGCACTTCCTCTCATGCCATGTACTTTAGTGTTTTCTTCGTTTTCGGGATTTTCCCCTGTTTTTTTTTTGGCTAATTCCTTTTCTTTTAGCAGCCTCTCAACAGGCTTTGACTTTTTCCTTCCTCCATGATTCCAGCATGTTTTTAGGGATAATTAGAGCAAGTTTTGAGTCATTTCCCGGCACTACTTGTCATCCCAGTCACTTTTACTGTTTTCTCTCTGTTTCGGAATTTGCCCTCCCTTTCTCTCACCATTTAATTTCTTTAGCAACCTCTCTACAGATTCTATTTTATCCTTTCTTCCTTCATTTCAGGATGCTTTTCCAAGTCATTTCAGCAAGGTTTTGCTTTATTTCCAGCCACCTCTACTCATCTCAGGCCATTTCAGCGTGGTCACCCCCTTTAGGAATTTACGGGATTTCTTCCATCGCGTTTCATTTCATGACATCATATCTCCTTTCCTGCCAGGTTTCTCAGACTTTGTCCTGCCATTTCAGGATTTCATTCCCTTTCCTGAAAGGAAATCCTTTCTTTCAGGAAAGGGAATGAAATCCTGCGAATTCAATGAGCATCATTTGGGCAAGCTTTGGTGCATATTCCTGCACTTCCTGTCATCCATTGTATTTTTAGTGTTTTCTTCGGTTCGGGATTTTCCCTGGTTTTTTTTTGCCATTTCGTTTTTTTAACAGCCTCTCAACAGGCCTCGGTTATTCCTTTCCTCCGTAATTGCAGCATGTTTTTAGGGATATTAGAGCAAGTTTTGGGCCATTTGTCTGCACTCCTTGTCATCCCAGTCACTTTTACTGTTTTCTCTCAGTTTTGGAATTTGCCCTCCCTTTCTCTCGCCATTTCATTTTTTTAGCAACCACTCTGAAGATTCTATTTTATCCTTTCTTCCTTCATTTCAGGAAGCTTTTCCGAGTCATTTCAGCAAGTTTTTCTTTTATTTCCAGCCACCTCTACTCTTTTCAGGCAATTTCATCAGGGTCACCCCCTCTATGAATTTCCGGGATTTCTTCCATCGCATTTCATTTCATTACATCATATCTCCTTTCCTGCGGGTTTCTCAGACTTTGTCCTGCCATTTCAGGATTTCATTCCCTTTCCTGAAAGGAAATCCTTCCTTTCAGGAAAGGGAATGAAATCCTGCGAATTCAATGAGCATCATTTGGGCAAGCTTTGGTGCATATTCCTGCACTTCCTATCATGCCATGTACTTTTAGTGTTTTCATCGGTTTCGGAATTTTCCCCTGTTTTTGCTAATTCCTTTTCTTTTAGCAGCCTCTCAACAGGCTTTGACTTTCCTTTCCTCCGTGATTCCAGCATGTTTTTAGGGATAATTAGAGCAAGTTTTGGGCCATTTCCCGGCACTACTTGTCATCCCAGTCACTTTTACTGTTTTCTCTCAGTTTCGGAATTTGCCCTCCCTTTCTCTCACCATTTAATTTCTTTAGCAACCTCTCTACAGATTCTATTTTATCCTTTCTTCCTTCATTTCAGGATGCTTTTCCTAGTCATTTCAGCAAGGTTTTGCTTTATTTCCAGCCACCTCTACTCATCTCAGGCCATTTCAGCGTGGTCACCCCCTTTATGAATTTCCGGGATTTCTTCCATCGCATTTCATTTCATTACATCATATCTCCTTTCCTGCCAGGTTTCTCAGACTTTGTCCTGCCATTTCAGGATTTCATTCCTTTCAGGAAAGGGAATGAAATCCTGCAAATTCAATGAGCATCATTTGGGCAAGCTTTGGTGCATATTCCTGCACTTCCTGTCATCCCATGTACTTTTAGTGTTTTCTTCGGTTTCGGAATTTTCCCCTGTTTTTTTTCGCTAATTCCTTTTCTTTTAGCAGCCTCTCAACAGGCTTTAACTTTTTCTTTCCTCCATGATTCCAGCATGTTTTTAGGGATATTAGAGTAAGTTTTGGGCCACTTGTCTGCACTGCTTTTCATCCCAGTCACTTTTACTGTTTTCTCTCAGTTTCGGAATTTGCCCTCCCTTTCTCTCACCATTTAATTTCTTTAGCAACCTCTCTACAGATTCTATTTTATCCTTTCTTCCTACATTCCTGGAGGCTTTTCTGAGTCATTTCAGCAAGATTTTGCTTTATTTCCAGCCACCTCTACTCATCTCAGGCCACTTCAGCGCGGTCACCCCCTTTATGAATTTACGGGATTTCTTCCATCGCATATCATTTCATTACATCATATCTCCTTTCCTGCCATGTTTCTCAGACTTTGTCCTGCCATTTCAGGATTTCATTCCCTTTCCTGAAAGGAAATCCTTCCTTTCACGAAAGGGAATGAAATCCTGCGAATTCAATGAGCATCATTTGGGCAAGCTTTGGTGCATATTCCTGCACTTCCTCTCATGCCATGTACTTTAGTGTTTTCTTCGTTTACGGGATTTTCCCCTGTTTTTTTTTTTTGCTAATTCCTTTTCTTTTAGCAGCCTCTCAACAGGCTTTGACTTTTTCCTTCCTCCATGATTCCAGCATGTTTTTAGGGATAATTTGAGCAAGTTTTGAGTCATTTCCCGGCACTGCTTGTCATCCCAGTCACTTTTACTGTTTTCTCTCGGTTTCGGAATTTGCCCTCCCTTTCTCTCACCATTTAATTTCTTTAGCAACCTCTCTACAGATTCTATTTTATCCTTTCTTCCTTCATTTCCGAAGGCTTTTCCAAGTCATTTCAGCAAGATTTTGCTATATTTCCAGCCACCTCTACTCATCTCAAGCCATTTCAGCGTGGTCACCCCCTTTATGAATTTCCGGGATTTCTTCCATCGCATTTCATTTCATTACATCATATCTCCTTTCCTGCGGGATTCTCAGACTTTGTCCTTCCATTTCAGGATTTCATTCCCTTTCCTGAAAAGAAATCCTTTCTTTCAGGAAAGGGAATGAAATCCTGCGAATTCAATGAGCATCATTTGTGCAGGCTTTGGTGCATATTCCTGCACTTCCTGTCATCCCATGTACTTCTAGTGTTTTCTTCGGTTTTGGAATTTTCCCCTGGTTTTTTGGTCATTCCCTTTCTTTTAGCAGCCTCTCTACATGCTCCAGTTATTCCTTTCCCCCGTAATTGCAGCATGATTTTAGGGATATTAGAGCAAGTTTTGGGCCATTTCCCGGCACTACTTGTCATCCGAGTCACTTTTACTGTTTTCTCTCAGTTTTGGAATTTGCCCTCCCTTTCATTCACCACTTCATATCTTTAGCAACCTCTCTACAGATTCTTATTTATCCTTTCTTCCTTCATTTCAGGATGCTTTTCCAAGACATTTCAGCAAGTTTTTCCTTTATTTCCTGCCACCTGTGCTCATCTCAGGCCATTTCAGCGTGGTCACCCCCGTTATGAATTTCCGGGATTTCTTCCATCGCATTTCATGTCATTACATCATATCTCCTTTCCTGTGGGTTTCTCAGCCTTTGTCCTGCCATTTCAGGATTTCATTCCCTTTCCTGAAAGGAAGGATTTCCTTTCAGGAAAGGGAATGAAATCCTACGAATTCAATGAACATCATTTGGGCAAACTTTGGTGCATATTCCTGCACTTCCTGTCATCCCATGATATTTGTCTGATTTCTTTGGCTTCGGAATTTTCCCCTGTTTTTTTTCGCCATTTCCAGTTTTTTAGCAGCCTCTCAACAGGCTCCGGTCATTCCTTTCCTCCGTAATTGCAGCATGTTTTTAGGGATATTAGAGTAAGTTTTGGGCCACTTGTCTGCACTGCTTTTCATCCCAGTCACTTGTACTGTTTTCTCTCGGTTTCGGAATTTGCCCTCCCTTTCTCTCGCCATTTAATTTCTCTAGCAACCTCTCTACATATTCTATTTTATCCTTTCTTCCTTCATTTCAGGAAGCTTTTCCAAGTCAGTTCAGCAAGTTTGTCCTTCATTTCCAGCCACCTCTACTCATCTCAGGCCATTTCAGCGTGGTCCCCCCCTCTATGGATTTACAGGATTTCTTCCATCGCATTTCATTTCATTACATCATATCTCCTTTCCTGCCAGGTTTCTCAGACTTTGTCCTGCCATTTCAGGATTTCATTCCCTTTCCTGAAAGGAAATCCTTCCTCTCAGGAAAGGGAAAGAAATCCGGCGAATTCAATGAGCATCATTTGGGCAAGCTTTGGTGCATATTCCTGCACTTCCTGTCATCCCATGTGCTTTTAGTGTTTTCTTCGTTTTCGGAATATTCCCCTGTTTTTTTTGCTAATTCCTTTTCTTTTAGCAGCCTCTCAACAGGCTTTAACTTTTTCTTTCCTCCATGATTCCAGCATGTTTTTAGGGATAATTACAGCAAGTTTTGGGCCATTTCCCGGCACTACTTGTCATCCCAGTCACTTTTACTGTTTTCTCTCTGTTTGAATTTGCCCTCCTTTCTCTCACCATTTAATTTCTTTAGCAACCTCTCTACAGATTCTATTTTATCCTTTCTTCCTTCATTTCAGGATGCTTTTCCAAGTCATTTCAGCAAGATTTTGCTTTATTTCCAGCCACCTCTACTCATCTCAGGCCATTTCAGCGTGGTCACCCCTTTATGAATTTCGGGATTTCTTCCATCGCATTTCATTTCATTACATCATATCTCCTTTCCTGCCAGGTTTCTCAGACTTTGTCCTGCCATTTCAGGATTTCATTCCCTTTCCTGAAAAGAAATCCTTTCTTTCAGGAAAGGGAATGAAATCCTCCTGAATTCAATGAGCATCATTTGTGCAGGCTTTGGTGCATATTCCTGCACTTCCTGTCATCCCATGTACTTCTAGTGTTTTCTTCGGTTTGGAATTTTCCCTGTTTTTTTGGTCATTCCTTTCTTTTAGCAGCCTCTCTACATGCTCCAGTTATTCCTTTCCCCCGTAATTGCAGCATGATTTTAGGGATATTAGAGCAAGTTTTGGCCATTTCCCGGCACTACTTGTCATCCGAGTCACTTTTACTGTTTTCTCTCAGTTTTGAATTTGCCCTCCCTTTCATTCACCACTTCATATCTTTAGCAACCTCTCTACAGATTCTTATTTATCCTTTCTTCCTTCATTTCAGGATGCTTTTCCAAGACATTTCAGCAAGTTTTTCCTTTATTTCCTGCCACCTGTGCTCATCTCAGGCCATTTCAGCGTGGTCACCCCCGTTATGAATTTCCGGGATTTCTTCCATCGCATTTCATGTCATTACATCATATCTCCTTTCCTGTGGGTTTCTCAGCCTTTGTCCTGCCATTTCAGGATTTCATTCCCTTTCCTGAAAGGAAGGATTTCCTTTCAAGAAAGGGAATGAAATCCTACGAATTCAATGAACATCATTTGGGCAAACTTTGGTGCATATTCCTGCACTTCCTGTCATCCCATGATATTTGTCTGATTTCTTTGGC
>JAREIS010002550.1:0-12171 GCA_030060385.1 Muscicapa striata striata | reverse complement strand
CGCCCGCTCATCAATTTAATTAATTTTAATTAATTATTAATGACGATGCTGTTACACCCCCTCATAACCCCGCCTCAAGCCACGCCCACTCCCCCGTTTTCCCGCCTTTTTCTCCCCCTCACGACAAGCCGCCATTTTGAGCCTCAAGCCTCCCTCTCCCCCTCGCCAAATTCCCAAAAAATTCCCAAAATTCCTCACTGGGACCCCGAAATTTTAAAATTTTTTTTTCCCAAATTTTCCTCTTTATCCCAAAACCATAAAAAGCCTTTGTCAGCCAAAAATCCGCCTTTTCCCCTTAAAAACTCCATTTTACCCAAAATCCCCATTTTTTTACCCCAAAATTCACATTTTTAACACAAAATCCATTTCCCCCTCAAAATCTGATTTTTTCCCCCAAAATTTGCCTTTTGCCCCCTAAGTTTCTTTTTCCCCAAATTCCCATTTTCCCACAAAATTTATATTTTTAACCAAGATTCACCTTTTTTCCCTCCAAAATTCACCTTTTTTTTCCCCCAAAAAATTCGCATTTTCTTCTATTTTTCCCTCAAAATTCGCTTTTCCCAAATTAACCAAAATTTACCAAAATGCCCCCAAAATTCCCCTTTTTCCCCAAAAATTCCGTTTTTTCCACCCAAAATTAACATTTTTCACTTTTAAGGATAAAAAAAAAATCTTTATTTTTTCCCAAAAAAATTCCAATTTTTCCACCCAAAATTCCACTTTTTCTCCTCCCCAAAATTCACATTTTTCACATTTTTAAGATTAAAAAAAATTTTATTTATTCCCCAAAATTCCGATTTTTCCACCCAAAATTCCATTTTTTCCCCTCCACAAAAAAAATCACATTTTTCATTTTATAAAGATAAAATTTTTTTTTCCCCAAATTTCCAATTTTTCCATCCAAATTCCATTTTTTCCCCCACAAAAAATTCACATTTTCACTTTGTAAAGATTAAAAAAAAAAAAAAAATTCCCAAAATTTCCAAATTTTTGGGAGAATTTTCCCCAATTTTAGGATTGTTTTTATTCAGTTTTTAATGGGATTAATTTTCTCTTTTTCTTTGTTATTTTTGGCTGGAAATTTTGGGATTTTTGGCAAATTTTGACAGGAAAATTTGGGAATTTTGAAAATTTCCCAATTTCCGGATGGCCTTTAATAGGATTTTTGGGTAAAATCGGGATTTTATCGGAATTTCATGGAATTTTGGGATTTTAGAACAAAACTTGGGATTTTTGGGAATTCCCGGATTTTTGCGGGAATTCTGAGGAAAATTTAAGAATTTGAAATTTTCCCAATTTTGGGGAATTTTTCCCAATTTTTGGATGGGTTTTAATTGAATTTCTTGGGGTTTTTAGAGTAAAAAATTTGGATTTTTTTTTAATTTTGGAATTTTTCTGAATTTTGGGAAATTTTTTGGAATTTTGGGAATTTTGGGATTTTTTGGAATTTTGGAAATGTTGGGAATTTTGGAAATTTGGGAATCTGGGAATTTAGGAATTTCGGCCCACGCAATTTTGGGAAATTTTCCCAATTTCCGGATGGGTTTTAATGGGATTTTGGTTTTTTGAGTAAAAATTTGGGATTTTTTTGGAATTTTAGGAATTTTTTTAGGAATTTTGGGAATTTTGGAAATTTTGGGAATTTTGGGAATTTCGGCCACGCCCTTTCAAGCTCCGCCCACTCCCATATTTGGGCATATTTTGGGTTATTTTTATCTTGATTTTTCATGGAATTTTCATATTTTTGAGCAAAAACTTCGGGATTTTTTTGAGGAATTCCCGGATTTTTTTTGTGGGAATTCTGAGGGGAAATTTGGGAATTTTGGGGGAAATTTTCCCAATTTTTGGACGGGATTTAATGGGATTTTTTGAGGTAAAAAATCGGAATTTTTATTGCGATTTTTCATGGAATTTTCATATTTTTGAGCAGAAACTTCGGGAATTCTTTGGGAATTCCCGGATTTTTGGTGGGAATTTTGAGGAGAAAATTTGGGAATTTTTGGGGAATTTTTCCCAATTTTGGGGAAATTTTTCCCAATTTTTGAATGGGATTTAATGGGATTTTTTGAGGTAAAAAAATTTGGCATTTTTATTGCGATTTTTCATGGAATTTTGGGATTTTTGAGCAGAAACTTCGGGATTTTGGGGGAATTTTGGGAATTTTGAGAATTTTTGGAATTTGGGAATTTTGGGGGAATTTTGGGGAAATTTTGGGGAAATTTTCCCAATTTCCGGATGAGTTTTAATGGGATTTTTTTGGTTTTTTTGAGTAAAAAATTTGGGATTTTTTTTTGGAATTTTGGGAATTTTTTTAGGAATTTTGCGAATTTTGGAAATTTTGGGAATTTGGGAATTTTGGCATTTCAGCCACGCCCTTTCAAGCTCCGCCCACTCCCATATTTGGGCATCCTTGGGCTTATTTTTATCGCGATTTTTCCTGGAATTTTCACCTTTTCCAGCAGGATTTTTTTGGGAATTCCCAGATTTTTTTTTGTGGGAATTTTGAGGAGAAAATTTGGGAATTTTGGAGGAATTTTTCCCAGTTTTGGGGGAATTTTTCCCAATTTTTGAATGGGTTTTAATGGGATTTTTTGAGGTAAAAAAATTTGGTATTTTTATTGTGATTTTTCGTGGAATTTTGGGATTCCACGAAATTCCAGAAAGTTCGGGAATTTTGGGGAATTTTGGGAATTTTGCGAATTTTCGGAATTTGGGAATTTTGGGGGAATTTTGGGGAAATTTACCCAATTTTTGGATGGGTTTTAATTGAATTTTTTGGGGTTTTTTTGAGTAAAAAATTTGGGATTTTTTTTTTTATAATTTTGGGAATTTTTTCTGAATTTTGGGAAATTTTTTGGAATTTTGGGATTTTTTTTGGAATTTTGGAAATTTTGGGAATTTTGGAAATTTCGGGAATCTGGGAATTTTAGGAATTTCGGCCACTCCCATATTTGGACATATTTGGGGTTATTTTTATCACGATTTTTCATGGAATTTTCATATTTTCGAGCAAAAACTTCGGGATTTTTTGGGAATTTTGGGAATTTTTGGAATTTCGGGAATTTTTGGAATTTGGGAATTTTGGGGGGAATTTTGGGGAAATTCTCCCAATTTCCGGATGGGTTTTAATGGGATTTTTTTTTGGTTTTTTTGAGTAAAAAATTTGGGATTTTTTTGGAATTTTGGGAATTTTTTTAGGAATTTTGGGAATTTGGAAATTTGGCAATTTTGGCATTTCAGCCACGCCCTTTCAAGCTCCACCCACTCCCATATTTGGGCATCCTTGGGCTCATTTTTATCGCGATTTTTCCTGGAATTTTCACCTTTTCCAGCGGGATTTTTTTGGGAATTCCCGGATTTTTTTTGTGGGAATTTTGAGGGGAAATTTGGGAATTTTGGGAGAAATTTTTCCCAATTTTGGGGGAATTTTTCCCAATTTTTGAATGGGTTTTAATGGGATTTTTTGAGGTAAAAAAATTTGGTATTTTTATCGCGATTTTTCATGGAATTTTGGGATTTTTGAGCAGAAACTTCGGGATTTTTTTGGAATTTTGGGAATTTTGCGAATTTTCGGAATTTGGGAATTTTGGGGGAATTTTGGGGGAATTTTGGGGAAATTTTCCCAATTTTAAGATGAGTTTTAATGGGATTTTTTTGGGTTTTTTTGAGTAAAAAATTTGGGATTTTTTTTGAATTTTGGGAATTTTTTAAGGAATTTTGGGAATTTTGGAAATTTGGGGAATTTGGGAATTTTGGAATTTCAGCCACGCCCTTTCAAGCTCCGCCCACTCCCATATTTGGGCATCCTTGGGTTTATTTTTATCGCCATTTTTCCTGGAATTTTCACCTTTTCCAGCGGGATTTTTTTGGGAATTCCCAGATTTTTTTTGGTGGGAATTTTGAGGAGAAAATTTGGGAATTTTTGGGGAATTTTTCCCAATTTTGGGGAAATTTTTCCCAATTTTTGGATGGGTTTTAATGGGATTTTTTGAGGTAAAAAAATTTGGTATTTTTATTGCGATTTTTCATGGAATTTTGGGATTTTTGAGCAGAAACTTCGGGAATTTTGGGGAATTTTGTGAATTTTGAGAATTTTGGAATTTGGGAACTTTGGGGGAATTTTGGGGAAATTTTGGGGAAATTTTCCCAATTTCCGGATGGGTTTTAATGGGATTTTTTTTGGGTTTTTTTGAGTAAAAAATTTGGGATTTTTTTGGAATTTTGGGAATTTTTTTTACAATTTTGGGAATTTTGGAAATTTTGGGAATTTGGGAATTTTGGCATTTCAGCCACGCCCTTTCAACCTCCGCCCACTCCCATATTTGGGCATCCTTGGGCTCATTTTTATCGCGATTTTTCCTGGAATTTTACCTTTTCCAGCGGGATTTTTTTGGGAATTCCCGGATTTTTTTTGTGGGAATTTTGAGGGGAAATTTGGGAATTTTGGGAGAAATTTTTCCCAATTTTGGGGAAATTTTTCCCAATTTTTGAATGGGTTTTAATGGGATTTTTTGAGGTAAAAAAAATTGGTATTTTTATTGCGATTTTTCATGGAATTTTGGGATTTTCGAGCAGAAACTTCGGGATTTTTGGGGAATTTTGTGAATTTTTTGAATTTTGGGAATTTTGGAAATTTTGGGAATTTGGGAATTTTGGGAATTTCGGCCACGCCCTTTCAACCTCCGCCCACTCCCATATTTGGGCATATTTTGGGTTATTTTTATCGCGATTTTTCATGGAATTTTCATATTTTCGAGCAAAAACTTCGGGATTTTTTTGAGGAATTCCCGGATTTTTTTTGTGGGAATTCTGAGGGGAAATTTGGGAATTTTGGGGGAAATTTTCCCAATTTTTGGATGGGTTTTAATGGGATTTTTTTTTGAGGTAAAAAAATTGGTATTTTTATTGCGATTTTTCGTGGAATTTTGGGATTTTCGAGCAGAAACTTCGGGATTTTTGGGGAATTTTGTGAATTTTTTGAATTTTGGGAATTTGGGGAATCTGGGAATTTTGGAATTTCAGCCACGCCCTTTCAAGCTCCGCCCACTCCCATATTTGGGCATATTTTGGGTTATTTTATCGCGATTTTTCATGGAATTTTCATATTTCGAGCAAAACTTCGGGATTTTTTGAGGAATTCCCGGATTTTTTTTGGGAATTCTGAGGGGAAATTTGGGAATTTTGGGGGAAATTTTCCCAATTTTGGACGGGTTTTAATGGGATTTTTTTGAGGTAAAAAATCAGAATTTTTATTGCGATTTTTCATGGAATTTTCATATTTTTGAGCAAAAACTTTGAGATTTTTTTATTAATTTTTGGAATTTTGAGAATTTGGGATATTTTGGGATTTTTGGTCACGCCCAGAGGGTGGAGCCTCCCCTTAAGCTCCACCCACAGCCCCTCCCACTCCCATATTTGGGCATCCTTGGGCTCATTTTTATCGTGATTTTTCCTGGAATTTTCACCTTTTCCAGCAGGGATTTTTTTTTTGGAATTCCAAATTATATTTTTTTTTTTTTGGGAATCAGCCCCAGGGGCGGAGCCTCCTGCCGAGCTCGGCCCAGAGCAGCTCCGCTCCCGGGCCCGCCCAGCGCCCCAGGTTCTCGGCCGCTCGTCGCGCCAGGTACGGGATCGTCACCTCGGGGGGACCCAGCGGCACCGACTTGTACACGGGGAAACCCCGGGAACCTGCACGGGGACACGGGAAAGGTTTGGGGATTTTTTGGGGGATTTTTTAGGGATTTTTTACGATTTTTTGGGATTTTTTGAAGATTTTTTAGGGATTTTTTTACGATTTTTTGGGATTTTTTGAAGATTTTTTAGAGATTTTTTGGGGATTTTTTAGGGATTTTTTGGGGATTTTTTGGGATTTTTTGAAGATTTTTTAAGGATTTTTAGGGATTTTTTGGGGATTTTTTGGGATTTTTTGGGGATTATTTGGGGATTTTTTTGGGACTTTTGGGGATTTTTAAGGGATTTTGGGGGATTTTTTTGGGATTTTATTGGGATTTTTTACGAATTTTGGGGGATTTTTTGGGGATTTTTTGGGGATTTTTTGAGGTTTTTTTAAAACTTTTCGGGGAATTTTTTGAGGATTTTATGGGATTTTTTGGGGATTTTTTAGGATTTTTTGGGATTTTTTGGGGATTTTTTGGGGGATTTTTGGGGGATTTTTTGGGAATTTTTTGGGGTTTTTTTGAGGTTTTTTTAAAACTTTTCGGGGAATTTTTTGAGGATTTAATGGGATTTTTTGGGGATTTTTTAGGATTTTTTGGGGATTTTTTAGGGATTTTTTAGGGATTTTTGGGGATTTTTTTGGGATTTTTCGGGGATGTTTTGGGGATTTTTTGGGGATTTTTTGGGAGTTTTTTGGGTGATTTTTTGGGGATTTTTTTGGATTATTTGGGGATTTTTTTAATTTTTTATGAATTTTTTTGGAATATTTTGAGGATTTTTTTGGGATATTTGGGGGATTTTTGGGATATTATTTACGAATTTTTTGGTGATTTTTTAAGGGATTTTTGGGGATTTTTTGGGAATTTTGGGGGATTTTTTGGGATTTGGAGGAGGAGGAAGGAGGGGTGGAGAAGGTCAAGTGTGTCACCTGGGGACTCCAGCGGCACCGACTTGTACACGGGGAAACCCCGGGAACCTGCACGGGGACACGGGAAAGGTTTTGGGATTTTTTTGGGGGATTTTTTAGGGATTTTTTGGGGATTTTTTAGGGATTTTTGGGGATTTTTTTGGGGATTTTTTTGGGATTTTTTGGGGATTTTTTAACGAATTTTGGGGGATTTTTCGGGGATTTTGGGATTTTTTTGGGATTTTGGCAATTTTTTGAATTTTTGGGGGATTTTTGGGATTTTTTGGATTTTTTTATTTTTGGGGGTTTTTTTGGGATTTTTTTGGGATTTTTTTAAAGATTTTTTTGGGATTTTAAGGGATTTTTTTAGGGATTTTGGGGGATTGTATGGCAATTCTTCTGGAATTTTTGGAGATTTTTTTGGGATTTTTTGGGGGATTTTTGGGGGATTTTTAGGGATTTTTGTGATTTTTGGGAATTTTTAGGTTTTTTAAAATTTTTGGGGAATTTTTTGAGGATTTTTTGGGATTTTTTGGGATTTTTGAAGATTTTATAGGGATTTTTGGGGATTTTTTTGGGATGTTTTGGGGATTTTTGGGGATTTTTGGGGATTTTTTGTGATTTTTTTGGGATTTTTGGGGATTTTTGGGGATTTTTTGGGATTTTTGGGATTTTTTTTGGGATTTTGGGGATTTTTTGGAATTTTGGGGATTTTGAGTTTTTACGAAATTTTGGGGATTTTTGAGGATTTTAAGTGATTTTTGGAATTTTGGGGGATTTTGGGGGACTTTTTGAGGATTTTGGGATTTTGGGGATTTTTTGGGATTTTTTGGGGATATTTTTGGGATTTTTCGGGATTTTTCTGGAAATTTTTTGATTTTTGGCGGATTCTTTGGGTTTTTGGGGATTTTGAGGATTTTTTGGTATTTTAAGTGATTTTTGGAATTTTTGGGGGATTTTGAGGGACTTTTTGAGGATTTTTGGGATTTTGGGGATTTTTGGGATTTTGGGATTTTGCGGGGATTTGGGGGGATTATTGGGGATTTTGAGGATTTTTGAGATTTTGGGATTTTTAGGGAATTTTTGGGATTTTTAGGGATTTTGGGGATTTTGAGGATTTTTTTGGGATTTTTGAATTTTGGGATTTTTTAGGATTTTTGGAATTTTTGGGGGGATTTTTCTGGGGATTTTTGGGGATTTTGGGGGATTTTGGGGAAGTTTTGGGGATTTTTGGGATTTTTTGCAGATTTTGGGTGGTTTGGGGTCACTCTTGGTCACTTCTGGTCACTCAGTGGTCACTCATTGGTCAGCGGTCACTCATTGGTCACTCATTGGTCACTCACTGGTCACTCAGGGTCACTCAGTGGTCACTTACTGATCAATGGTCACTCAGTGGTCACTCATTGGTCAGTTGGTCACTCTGGTCACTCACCCAGGGCCAGGCTCAGGTGCTCCCCCATCCCCAGTAACTCAGTGGTCACTCACTGATCAATGGTCACTCATTGGTCACTCATTGGTCACTCATTGGTCACTCAGGGGTCACTCACTGATCAATGGTCACTCAGTGGTCACTCAGGGGTCACTCAGTGGTCACTCAGTGGTCAGTTGGTCAGTTGGTCACTCACCCAGGGCCAGGCTCAGGTGCTCCCCCATCCCCATTAACTCAGCGGTCACTCACTGATCAATGGTCAGTCAGTGGTCACTCAGGGGTCACTCACTGATCAGTGGTCACTCAGTGGTCAGTGGTCACTCAGTGGTCAGTTGGTCAGTTGGTCACTCACCCAGGGCCAGGCTCAGGTGCTCCCCCATCCCCATTAACTGAGCGAACGACACCGACCCCGGGGGCAGCCCCAAATCCTGGAAAAGAAAAAAAATAAAAATAAAAAATAAAAATTTTGGGGTGAATTCTGGGGATTTTGGGGTTTCTAAAAAAATCACAGAAATTTCCAGAAAAGCACCAAAAAATTCCAAAAAAATCACAAAAAAATCACAAAAAATTCCAAAAATATCACAAAAAGAAATCACAAAAAATCACAAAAAAATAAAAAAGAAAAATAAAAAAAATCCCCCAGAAATCACAAAAGTCCCACAAAAAAACACAAAAAAAACACAAAAAAAATCATAAAAAATCACCAAAAAATCATCAAAAATCCCAAAATAATCACAAAAAAAATCACAGAAAAAAATCACCAAAAAAATCAAAAAAACTCACAAAAAAACCCCGCAAAAAAATCCAAAAAAACATTTAAAAATCACCAAAAAAAGCACTAAAAAAATCCAAAAAATCACCAAAAAATCACCAAAAAAATCACCAAAATCCCCCAAATAATCACCAAAAAAAATCACAAAAAATAAAAAAAATCAGAAAAAAAGAATTTAAAAAAATCACCAAAAAATCACAAAAAAATCGCAAAAAAATCACAAAAATCCCCAAAAAATCACAAAACAATAACAAAAAACCCACAAAAAATTCACCAAAAAAATCACCAAAAAATCACAAAAAAATCACCAAAAAAATCACCAAAAAAATCATCAAAAAATCACAAAAAATCACAAAAAAATAACAAAAAAATCACCAAAAAAATTTCACAAAAATCCCCCCAAAATCACAAAAAAATCCCAAAAAACCCACAAAAAATCAGCAAAAAATCACAAAAAATCACAAAAAAATCACAAAAATCACCAAAAAAATCACCAAAAAATCCCAAAAAATCATAAAAAAACCCCAAAAAATCACAAAAAAATCACAAAAAAATCACAAAATAATCACAAAAATCCCCCAAAATCACAAAAAAAAATCCCAAAAAACCCACAAAAAATCACCAAAAAAATCCCAAAAAAATCCCAAAAAAACCCCCAAAAAATCACCAAAAAATCCCAAAATAATCACAAAAATCCCCCAAAAATCACAAAAATCACAAAAAAACCACAAAAAAATTCACAAAAATCCCCCCAAAATCACAAAAAAAATCCCAAAAACCCCACAAAAAATCACCAAAAAATCACAAAAAAATCACAAAAAACCCCAAAAAAATCACCAAAAAATCACCAAAAAAATCCCAAAAAAAACCCCAAAAAAATCACCAAAAAATCCCAAAAATCACAAAAAAACCCAAAAAAAATCACAAAAAAATCACAAAAATCCCCCAAAAATCACAAAAAAAAATCCCAAAAAACCCACAAAAAATCACCAAATAATCACAAAAAATCACGAAAAAAACCCCCCAAAAATCACCAAAAAATCACGAAAAAAAACCCAAAAAACCCCCCAAAAAATCACAAAAAAATCACAAAAAAACCCAAAAATCACAAAAAAACCCAAAAAAATCACAAAAAAATCACAAAAAAATCACAAAAATCCCCCAAAAATCACAAAAAAAATCCCAGAAAACCCACAAATAATCACCAAAAAATCACAAAAAATCACAAAAAAAACACCCAAAAAACCCCCAAAAATCACAAAAAATCACCTAAAAATCACCAAAAAAAACCCAAAAATCCCCCAAAAAACACAAAAAAAATAACAAAAAAACCACAAAAAAACCACCAAAAAATCACAAAAAATCACAAAAAAAACCCCCAAAAAACCCCCAAAAATCACAAAAAAACCCCAAAAAATTCCCCAAAATCCCCAAAAATATATATTTTTTAAATTTTTCCCAAAATCCCCCAATTTTTCCCCAAATTCCCACCTGCTGAGCGCCTCCAGGGTGGAGGCCTCGTTGTGCGTGGCCACCATGAGGGAGAGGCGGGGCGGGCCGGGCCAGGGCGGCCACCAGGAGCTGCAGGCAGCGGCTGTAGCTGGGGAGGGGCAGAGAAACAGACCCCAATTTCGGGCAGAATTCACCCAAAATCGCCCAAAATCGGCTCAAAATTAACCTAAATATCAGCCCAAATTCGCCCAAAATCAACCCCCAACCCGGGCAGAATTCACCCCAAATCGCCCAAAATCAGCCCAAAATCAACCCCAAATTCGGCAAAATTCACCAAAATCACCCAAAAATTCAGCCCAAAATCAACCCCAAATTCAGCCAAAATCAACCCCAAATTCGGACAGAATTCACCCAAAATTCACCCAAAATCAACCCAAAATTAACCCCAAATTTGGACAGAATTCACCCCAAATCAGCCCAAAATCAGCCCAAAATTAACCCCAAATTCGGACAGAATTCACCCCAAATCAGCCCAAAATCGGCCCAAAATCAGCCCAAAATCAACCCCAAATTCGGGCAGAATTCACCCAAAATGGGCCCAAAATCAGCCCAAAATTAACCCCAAATCAACCCCAAATTCGGACAGGATTCACCTAAAATCAGCCCAAAATGGGCCCAAAATTAACCCCAAATTCAGCCAAAATCAAACCCAAATTCGGGCAGAATTCACCCAAAATTCACCCAAAATCGGCCCAAATTTAACCCCAAATTTGGACAGAATTCACCCAAAATCAGCCCAAAATCAGCACCATAATCACCCCAAAATCAGCCCAAAATCAACCCAAAATTAACCCCAAATCAACCCCAAATTCGGACAGAATTCACCCAAAATCACCCCAAAATCGGCTCAAAATTAACCCAAATATCAGCCCAAATTCGGCCCAAAATCAACCCCAAATTCGGCCAAAATTCACCAAAATCACCCAAAAATTCAGCCCAAAATCAACCCCAAATTCAGCCAAAATCTACCCCAAATTTGGACAGAATTTACCCAAAATCGGCTCAAAATTAACCCCAAATTCAGCCAAAATCGACCCCAAATTCGGACAGAATTCACCCAAAATCAGCCCAAAATCAGCCCAAAATTAACCCCAAATTCGGCCCAAAATCACCCAAAAATCATCCCCAAATCAACCCCAAATTCGGACAGAATTCACCCAAAATCAGCCCAAAATCGGCTCAAAATCAACCCCAAATTCGGGCAGAATTCACCCAAAATCAGCCCAAAATCATCCCCAAATCAACCCCAAATTCGGACAGAATTCACCCAAAATCAGCCCAAAATCGGCCCAAAATTAACCCCAAATTCAGCCAAAATCAACCCCAAATTCGGACAGAATTCACCCAAAATCGGCCCAAAATCAACCCAAAATTAACCCCAAATCAACCCCAATTTAGGACAGAATTTACCCAAAATCGGCCCAAAATGAACCCCAAATTCAGCCAAAATCGACCCCAAATTCGGACAGAATTCACCCCAAATCGGCCCAAAATCAGCCCAAAATTAACCCCAAATTTGGACAGAATTTACCCAAAATCAGCCCAAAATCAGCCCAAAATCAACCCCAAATTCAGCCAAAATCAACCCCAAATTCGGACAGAATTCACCCAAAATCACCCAAAAATTCAGCCCAAAATTAACCCCAAATTCGGCCAAAATTCACCCAAAATCAGCCCAAAATTAACCCCAAATTCGGGCAGAATTCACTCAAAATCAGCCCAAAATTAACCCCAAATCAACCCCAAATTTGGACAGGATTCACTCAAAATCAGCCCAAAATTGGCCCAAAATCAACCCCAAATTCGGCCAAAAATTCACCCAAATCTCCCAAAAATTCAACCCAAAATCAACCCCAAATTCGGACAGAATTCACC
>JAREIS010002549.1:0-16420 GCA_030060385.1 Muscicapa striata striata | reverse complement strand
TCCGAAAGTAGCCAGGGTTCTCAGTGGTGGCATCTTTAGTCTGGGAGAAATCCTGATTGCTTCGAATTTGAGGTTTCAGACGCCCGGTCTCAGGCCAAGGGCCCTGGATATGAACATTGGCAATTTTCCTTCTGTAAAAATCACACCCTCCCAGTTTCTTAATATCATTTAGGAGAAAGATCCAGTCTCTTCAAAAGCAGCCTAGGTTCTAAGAGGTTGCATCTTTAGTCTGGGAGAAATCCGGATCCCTTCCGAATTATAGGTGTCAGACGCCTAGTCTCAGCCCAATTGCCCTGGCTACGAACATGGACAATTTTCCCTCGAAAAAACCATACCCTCCCAGTTTCTTAATACCAGTTTGGAGGTAGTGTTGATCTCTCCAACAGTAGCCAGGCTTCTAACTGCTGGCATCTTTAGTCTGGGAGAAAATATTAGGTTTGGAATTTTAGCAGGCCGAAGCCCACTCTCAGGACCATGCCCCTGCATGCAAAGAAGGGCCTATTCCTCAGTGAAATAAAGATCACTTCACCACTTTTGTAATATCCATTTAGAGGAGGCTTTTGGCACTCCATGAACAGCCAGAGTTCTCAGTGGTAGCATTTTTAGTCTTTGAGAAATCCTGATTGCTTCGGAATTTGAGGTTTCGGACGCCCAGTCTCATGCCGAGCGCCCTGGATATGAACATTGGCCATTTTCCCTCTGTAAAAAACCACGACCTCCAAGTTTCTTAATAACATTTAGGAGGAAGATACAGTCTCTCCGAAAGTAGCCAGGGTTCTCAGTGGTGGCATCTTTAGTCTGGGAGAAATCCTGATCCCTTCAAAATTTTAGCTCTCAGACTCCCAGTCTCAGGCCCATTGCCCTCAACACGAACACTGGACGTTTTCCTCTGAAAAAAAACACACCCTCCCAGTTTCTTAATACAAGCTTGGAGGAAGTCATTGTCTCTCCAGAGGTATCCACGATTCTAAGTGGTGGCATTTTTAGTCCCTGAGAAATCCGGATTGCTTCGGAATTTGAGGTTTCAGACGCCCGGTCTCAGGCCAAGGGCCCTGGATATGAACATTGGCCATTTTCCCTCTGTAAAAAACCACACCCTCCCACTTTCTTAATACAGTTTAGGTAGAAGATACAGTATCTCCAAAGGTAGCCAGGGTTATAACTGGTGGCATCTTTAGTCTGGGAGAAATCCTGATCCCTTTGGAATTTGAGGTTTCAGACGCCCAGTTTCAGGCCCCTTGCCCTCAACACGAACACTGGATATTTTCCTCTGAACAAAACCACACCATCCCAATTTCTTAATACCAGTTTGGAGGTAGTGTTGATCTCTCCAACAGTAGCCAGGCTTCTAACTGCTGGCATCTTTAGTCTGGGAGAAAACATTAGGTTTGGAATTTTAGCAGGCCGAAGCCCAGTCTCAGGACCACGCCCCTGCATGCAAAGAAGGGCCTATTTCTCTATGAAATAAAGATCACTTCACCACTTTTGTAATATCCATTTAGAGGAGGCTTTTGGCACTCCATGAACAGCCAGAGTTCTCAGTGGTAGCATTTTTAGTCTTTGAGAAATCCTGATTGCTTCGGAATTTGAGGTTTCGGACGCCCAGTCTCATGCCGAGCGCCCTGGATATGAACATTGGCCATTTTCCCTCTGTAAAAAACCACGACCTCCAAGTTTCTTAATAACATTTAGGAGGAAGATACAGTCTCTCCGAAAGTAGCCAGGGTTCTCAGTGGTGGCATCTTTAGTCTGGGAGAAATCCTGATCCCTTCGAAATTTTAGCTCTCAGACTCCCAGTCTCAGGCCCATTGCCCTCAACACGAACACTGGACGTTTTCCTCTGAAAAAAACCACACCCTCCCAGTTTCTTAATACAAGCTTGGAGGAAGTCATTGTCTCTCCAGAGGTATCCACGATTCTAAGTGGTGGCATTTTTAGTCCCTGAGAAATCCGGATTGCTTCGGAATTTGAGGTTTCAGACGCCCGGTCTCAGGCCAAGGGCCCTGGATATGAACATTGGCCATTTTCCCTCTGTAAAAAACCACACCCTCCCACTTTCTTAATACAGTTTAGGTAGAAGATACAGTATCTCCAAAAGTAGCCAGGGTTATAACTGGTGGCATCTTTAGTCTGGGAGAAATCCTGATCCCTTTGGAATTTGAGGTTTCAGACGCCCAGTTTCAGGCCCCTTGCCCTCAACACGAACACTGGATATTTTCCTCTGAACAAAACCACACCATCCCAATTTCTTAATACCAGTTTGGAGGTAGTGTTGATCTCTCCAACAGTAGCCAGGCTTCTAACTGCTGGCATCTTTAGTCTGGGAGAAAACATTAGGTTTGGAATTTTAGCAGGCCGAAGCCAAGTCTCAGGACCATGCCCCTGCATGCAAAGAAGGGCCTATTCCGCAGTGAAATAAAGATCACTTCACCACTTTTGTAATATCCATTCAGAGGAGGCTTTTGGCTCTCCATGAAGAGCCAGGGTTCTCAGTGGTGGCATTTTTAGTCTGGGAGAAATCCTGATTGTTTTGAAATTTGCGGTTTCAGATGCCCAGGCTCAGGCCACGGGCCCTGGATATGAACATTGGCAATTTTACCTCTGTAAAAAACCACACCCTCCCAGTTTCGTAATTTCATTTAGGAGGAAGATCCAGTCTCTTCAAAAGCAGCCAAGGTTGAAAGAGGTTGCATCTTTAGCCTGGGAGAAATCCTGATCCCTTCCGAATTATAGATGTCGGATGCCCAGTCTCAGCCCAATTGCCCTGGCCAAGAACGTGGGCAATTTTCCCTCTGAAAAAAACCATACCCTCACAGTTTCTTAATACCAGTTTGGAGGTAGTGTTGGTCTCTCCAAAAGTAGCCAGGCTTCTAACCGCTGGCATCTTTAGTCTGGGAGAAAACATTAGGTTTGGGATTTTAGCAGGTCAAGCCCAGTCTCAGGACCATGCCCCTGCATGCAAAGAAGGGCCTATTTCTCTGTGAAATAAAGATCACTTCACCACTTTTGTAATATCCATTTGGAGGAGGCTTTTGGCACTCCATGAACAGCAAGGGTTCTCATTGCTGGCATTTTTAGTCTGGGAGAAATCCTGATCCGTTCGGAATTTTAGCTGTCAGACGCCCAGTCTCAGGCCCATTGCCCTCAAAAAAACACTGGACATTTTAATCTGAAAAAAACCACACCCTCCCAGTTTCTTAATACAAGTTTGGAGGAAGACATTGTCGATCCAGAAGTAGCCACGATTCTAAGTGGTGGCATTTTTAGTCTGGGAGAAATCCTGATTGCTTCGGAATCTGAGGTTTCAGACGCCCGGTCTCAAGTCAAGGGCCCTGGATATGAACATTGGCAATTTTCCCTCTGTAAAAACACACACCCTCCCAGTTGCTTAATACACATTAGGTAGAAGATACAGTCTCTCCAAAAGTAGCCAGGGTTATAACTGGTGGCATCTTTAGTCTCGGAGAAATCCTGATCCCTTCGGAATTTGAGGTTTCAGACGCCCAGTCTCAGCCCAATTCCCCTGGCTACGAACATGGGCAATTTCCCATCTGAAAAAAACCATACCCTCCAAGTTTCTTAATACCAGTTTGGAGGTAGTGTTGGTCTCTCCAAAAGTAGCCAGGCTTCTAACCGCTGGCATCTTTAGTCTGGGAGAAAACATTATGTTTGGAATTTTAGCAGGCCGAAGCCCAGTCTCAGGACCATGCCCCTGCATGCAAAGAAGGGCCTATTCCTCTGTGAAATAAAGATCACTTCACCACTTTTGTAATATCCAGTTAGAGGAGGCTTTTGGCTCTCCATGAACAGCCAGAGTTCTCAGTGTTAGCATTTTTCGTCAGGGAGAATTCCTGATCCATTCGGAATTTGAAGTTTCAGACGGCCTGTCTCCGGCCAAGGGCCCTGGATATGAACATTGGCCGTTTTCCCTCTAAAAAAAACCACACCCTCCCAGTTTCTTAATACCATTTAGGAGGAAGATACAGTCTCTCCGAAAGTAGCCAGGGTTCTCAGTGGTGGCATCTTTAGTCTGGGAGAAATCCTGATCCCTTCGGAATTTGAGGTTTCAGACGCCCAGTTTCAGGCCCATTGCCCTCAACACGAACACTGGATATTTTCCTCTGAACAAAACCACACCATCCCAATTTTTAATACCAGTTTGGAGGTAGTGTTGATCTCTCCAACAGTAGCTAGGCTTCTAACTGCTGGCATCTTTAGTCTGGGAGAAAACATTAGGTTTGGAATTTTAGCAGCCCGAAGCCCAGTCTCAGGACCATGACCATGCATGTAAAGAAGGTCCTATTCCGCTGTGAAATAAAGATCACTTCACCACTTTTGTGATATCGATTTAGAGGAGGCTTTTGGCCCTCCATGAACAGCCAGGGTTCTCAGTGGTGGCATTTTTAGTCTGGGAGAAATCCTGATTGTTTCGAAATTTGCGGTTTCAGATGCTCAGGCTCAGGCCAAGGGCCCTGGGTATGAACATTTTCAATTTTCCCTCTGTAAAAAACCACACCCTCCCAGTTTCTTAATATCATTTAGGGGGAAGATCCAGTCTTTTCAAAAGCAGCTAAGGTTCTAAGAGGTTGCATCTTTAGTCTGGGAGAAATCCTGATCCCTTCCGAATTATAGGTGTCAGACGCCCAGTCTCAGCCCCATTGCCCTGGCTATGAACATGGGCAATTTTCCCTCTGAAAAAAACCATACCCTCCCAGTTTCTTAATACCAGTTTGGATGTAGTGTTGGTCTTTTCAAAAGTAGCCAGGCTTCTAACCGCTGGCATCTTTAGTCTGGGAGAAAACATTAGGTTTGGAATTTTAGCAGGCCGAAGCCCAGTCTCAGGACCATGCCCCTGCATGCAAAGAAGGGCCTATTCCTCTGTGAAATAAAGATCACTTCACCACTTTTGTAATATCCATTTAGAGGAGGCTTTTGGCACTCCATGAACAGCCAGGGTTCTCAGTGTTAGCATTTTTAGTCTGGGAGAATTGCTGTTTGCTTCGGAATTTGAGGTTTCAGGACGCCCAGTCTCATGCCAAGGGCCCTGGATATGAACATTGGCCATTTTCCCTCTAAAAACCACACCCTCCCAGTTTCTTAATACCATTTAGGAGGAAGATACAGTCTCTCCGAAAGTAGCCAGGGTTCTCAGTGGTGGCATCTTTAGTCTGGGAGAAATCCTGATCCATTCGGAATTTGAGCTGTCAAACGCCCAGTCTCAGGGCAAGGGCCCTGGAAACGAACACTGAACATTTTCCTCTGAAATAAAACCACACCCTCCCAGTTTCTTAATACAAGTTTGGAGGAAGATATTGTCTCTCCAAAAGTAGCCAGGATTATATACGGTGGCATGTTTAGTTTGGGAGAAATTCTGATTGCTTCGGAATTTGAGGTTTCAGACGCCCGGTCTCAGATCAAGGGCCCTGGATATGAACATTGGCCATTTTCCTCTGTAAAAACCACACCCTCCCAGTTTCTTAATACACATTAGGTAGAAGATACAGTCTCTCCAAACGCAGCCAGGGTTATAACTGGTGGCATCTTTAGTCTGGGAGATATCCTGATCCCTTCGGAATTTGAGGTTTAGATGCCCAGTTTCAGGCCCATTGCCCCCAACACGAACACTGGACAGTTTCCTCTGAACAAAACCACACCATCCCAGTTTCTTAATACCAGTTTGGAGGTAGTGTTGACCTCTCCAACAGTAGCCAGGCTTCTAACTGCTGGCATCTTTAGTCTGGGAGAAATACCAGTTTGGAGGTAGTGTTGATCTCTCCAACAGTAGCCAGACTCTAACTGCTGGCATCTTTAGTCTGGGAGAAAACATTAGGTTTGGTATTTTAGCAGGCTGAAGCCCAGTCTCAGGACCATGCCCCTGCATGCAAAGAAGGCCTATTCCTCTGTGAAATAAAGATCACTTCACCACTTTTGTAATATCCATTTAGAGGAGGCTTTTGGCTCCATGAACAGCCAGGTTCTCAGCGGTGGAATTTCTTTAGTCTGGGAGAAATGGATATGAACATTGCAATTTTCCTCTGTAAAAACCACACCCTCCCAGTTTCTTAATACATTTAGGGAAGATACAGTCTCTCCAAAAGAGCCAGGGTTCTAAGGTGGCATCTTTAGTCTGGGAGAAATCCTGATCCTTCGGAATTTGAGGTGTCGGACGCCCAGTCTCAGGCCCATTGCCCTGACACGAACACTGGCAATTTTCCTCTGAAAAAACCATACCCTCCCAGTTTCTTAATACCAGTTTGGAGGTAGTGTTGTCTCTCCAACAGTAGCCAGGCTTCTAACGCTGGCATCTTTAGTCTGGGAGAAAACATTAGGTTTGGAATTTTAGCAGGCGAAGCCCAGTCTCAGGACCAGCCCTGCATGCAAAGAAGGGCCTATTTCTCTGTGAAATAAAGATCACTTCACCACTTTTGTAATATCCATTTAGAGGAGGCTTTTGCACTCCATGAACAGCAGAGTTCTCAGTGGTGATTTTGTCTGGGAGAAATCCTGATGCTTCGAATTTGAGGTTTCAGACGCCGCCTCTGCCAAGGGCCCTGGTATGAACATTGGCCATTTTCCCTCTGTAAAAACCACACCTCCCAGTTTCTTAATACCATTTAGGAGGAAGATAGTCTCTCCAAAGTAGCCAGGTTCTAGTGGTGATCTTTAGTCTGGGAGAAATCCTGATTAGGTTTGGAATTTTAGCATGTCGAGCCAGTCTCAGGCCCATGCCCCTGCATCAAGAACTCTGCATTTCTCTGAAATAAAATCACCCTCCCAGTTTCTTAATACAATTTGGAGGAAGATTGTCTCTCCAGAAGTAGCCAGGATTCTAGTGGTGGCATTTTAGTCTGGGAGAAATCCTGATTGCTTCGAATTTGAGGTTTCAGACGCCCGGTCTCAGCCAAGGGCCCTGGATATGAACATTGGCATTTTCCCTCTGTAAAAACCACACCCTCCCAGTTTCTTAATACACATTGGAGGAAGATACAGTCTCTCCAAAAGCAGCCAGGTCCTCCCAGTTTCTTAATACCAGTTTGAGGTAGTGTTGGTCTCTCCAAAAGTAGCCAGGCTTGTGGATGCTGGCATCTTTAGTCTGGGAGAAAACATTAGGTTTGGAATTTGGCAGGCCGAAGCCCAGTCTCAGGACCATGCCCCTGCATGCAAAGAAGGTCGATTCTCTGTGAAATAAAGATCACTTCACCACTTTTGTAATATCCAGTTAGAGGAGGCTTTTGGCTCTCCATGAACAGCCAGAGTTCTCAGTATTAGCATTTTTCGTCAGGGAGAATTCCTGATCCATTCGGAATTTGAGGTTTCAGACGCCCGGTCTCAGATCAAGGGCCCTGGATATGAACATTGGCCATTTTCCCTCTGTAAAACCACACCCCCCAGTTTCTTAATACCATTTAGGAGGAAGATACAGTCTCTCCAAAGTAGCCAGGGTTATAACTGGTGGCATCTTTAGTCTGGGAGATATCCTGATCCTTTCGGAATTTGAGGTTTAGGATGCCCAGTTTCAGGCCCATTGCCCCCAACACGAACACTGGACAGTTTCCTCTGAACAAAACCACACCATCCCAGTTTCTTAATACCAGTTTGGAGGTAGTGTTGACCTCTCCAACAGTAGCCAGGCTTCTAACTGCTGGCATCTTTAGTCTGGGAGAAAACATTAGGTTTGGAATTTTAGCAGGCCGAAGCCCAGTCTCAGGACCATGCCCCTGCATGCAAAGAAGGGCCTATTCCTCTGTGAAATAAAGATCACTTCACCACTTTTGTGATATCCATTTAGAGGAGGCTTTTGACTCTCCATGAACAGACAGAGTTCTCAGTGTTAGTATTTTTCGTCTGGGAGAAATCCTGATCCATTCGGAATTAGAGGCTTCAGACGGCCTGCCTCTGGCCAAGGGCCCTGGGTATGAACATTGGCCATTTTCCCTCTGTAAAAAACCACAACCTCCCGGTTTCTTAATACCATTTAGGAGGAAGATACAGGCTCTCCGAAAGTAGCCAGGGTTCTCAGTGGTGATATCTTTAGTCTGGGAGAAATCCTGATCCATTTGGAATTTTAGCTGTCAGACGCCCAGTCTCAGGCCCATTGCCCTGGACACGAACACTGGACATTTTCCTCTGAAATAAAACTTCACCCTCCCAGTTTCTTAATAGAAGTTTGGAGGAAGACATTGTCTCTCCAGAGGTACCCACGATTCTAAGTGGTGGAATTTTTTGTGTGGTAGAAATCCTGATTGCTTCGGAATTTGAGGTTTCAGACAGCCAGTCTCCGGCCAAGGGCCCTGGATATGAACATTGGCCATTTTCCCTCTGTAAAAAACCACACCCTCCCAGTTTCTTAATACAAGTTTGGAGGAAGATATTGTCTCTCCAAAAGTAGCCAGGATTATATAGGGTGGCATGTTTAGTTTGGGAGAAATTCTGATTGTTTCGAATCAGACGTTTCAGACGCCCAGTCTCAGGCCCATTGCCCTGGCTACGAACATGGGCAATTTTCCCTCTGAAAAAAACCATACCCTCCCAGTTTCTTAATACCAGTTTGGAGGTAGTGTTGGTCTCTCCAACAGTAGCCAGGCTTCTAACTGCTGGCATCTTTAGTCTGGGAGAAAACATTAGGTTTGGGATTTTAGCAGGCTGAAGCCCAGTCTCAGGACCATGCCCCTGCATGCAAAGAAGGGCCTATTTCTCTGTGAAATAAAGATCACTTCACCACTTTTGTAATATCCATTTAGAGGAGGCTTTTGGCACTCCATGAACAGCCAGGGTTCTCAGTGGTGGCATTTTTAGTCTGGGAGAAATCCTGTTTGCTTCGGAAGGGTTATAACTGGTGGCATTTTTAGTCTGGGAGAAATCCTGATTGTTTAGAAATTTGCGGTTTCAGATGCCCAGGCTCAGGCCAAGGGCCCTGGATATGAACATTTGCAATTTTCCCTCTGTAAAAACCACACCTCCCAGTTTCTTAATATCATTTTAGGTAGAAGATCCAGTCTCTTCAATAACAGCTAGGGTTCTAAGAGGTTCCATCTTTAGTCTGGGAGAAATCCTGATCCCTTCCGAATTATAGGTGTCAGACGCCCAGTCTCAGCCCAATTGCCCTGGCTACGAACATGGGCAATAAAAAAAAAAAAAAAAACCACACCCTCCCAGTTTCTTAATACCAGTTTGGAGGTAGTGTTGGTCTCTCCAAAAGTAGCCAGGCTTCTAACCGCTGGCATCTTTAGTCTGGGAGAAAACATTATGTTTGGAATTTTAGCAGGCCGAAGCCCAGTCTCAGGACCATGCCCCTGCATGCAAAGAAGGGCCTATTCCTCTGTGAAATAAAGATCACTGCACCACTTTTGTAATATCCATTTAGAGGAGGCTTTTGGCTCTCCATGAACACAGAGTTCTCAGTGTTGGCATTTTTAGTCTGGGAAATCCTGATTGTTTCGAATTTATGGTTTCAGATGCCAGTCTCAGCCAACGGCCCTGGAGGAACATTGCACTTTTCCTTCTGTAAAAACCACACCCTCCCAGTTTCTTAATACACATTAGGTAGAAGATACAGTCTCTCCAAAAGTAGCCAGGGTTATAACTGGTGGCATCTTTAGTCTGGGAGAAACTTGATCCCTTCGGAATTTGAGGTTTCAGACGCCCAGTTTCAGGCCCCTTGCCCTCAAATACTTCCTAACACTGGACAGTTTCCTCTGAACAAAACCACACCATCCCAGTTTCTTAATACCAGTTTGGAGGTAGTGTTGACCTCTCCAACAGTAGCCAGGCTTCTAACTGCTGGCATCTTTAGTCTGGGAGAAAACATCAGGTTTGGAATTTTAGCAGGCCGGAAGCCCAGTCTCAGGACCATGCCCCTGCATGCAAAGAAAGGCCTATTCCTCTGTGAAATAAAGATCACTTCACCACTTTTGTGATATCCATTTAGAGGAGGCTTTTGGCACTCCATGAACAGCCAGAGTTCTCAGTGTTAGTATTTTTAGTCTGGGAGAAATCCTGATTGCTTCGGAATTTGAGGTTTCAGATGGCCTGTCTCCGGCCAAGGGCCCTGGATATGAACATTGGCCATTTTCCCTCTGTAAAATCCACAACCTCCCAGTTTCTTAATACCATTTAGGAGGAAGATACAGTCTCTCCAAAAGTAGCCAGGGTTCTAAGTGGTGGCATCTTTAGTCTGGGAGAAATCCTGATCCCTTCGGAATTTGAGGTTTCAGACGCCCAGTTTCAGGCCCATTGCCCTCAACACGAACACTGGACATTTTCCTCTGAAAAAAAACCACACCCTCCCAGTTTCTTAATACAAGTTTGGAGGAAGTCATTGTCTCTCCAGAGGTACCCACGATTCTAAGTGGTGGCATTTTTAGTCTGGGAGAAATCCTGATTGCTTCGGAATTTGAGGTTTCAGACGCCCTGTCTCAGGCCAAAGGCCCTGGATATGAACATTGGCAATTTTCCCTCTGTAAAAAACCACACCCTCCCAGTTTCTTAATACACTTTAGGTAGAAGATACAGTCTCTCCAAAAGTAGCCAGGGTTAAAACTGGTGGCATCTTTAGTCTGGGAGAAATCCTGATCCCTTTGGAATTTGAGGTTTCAGACACCCAGTTTCAGGCCCATTGCCCTCAACACGAACACTGGATATTTTCCTCTGAACAAAACCACACCATCCCAGTTTCTTAATACCAGTTTGGAGGTAGTGTTGATCTCTCCAACAGTAGCTAGGCTTCTAACTGCTGGCATCTTTAGTCTGGGAGAAAACATTAGGTTTGGAATTTTAGCAGGCCGAAGCCCAGTCTCAGGACCATGCCCCTGCATGCAAAGAAAACATTTGCAATTTTCCTCTGTAAAAACCACACCCCCAGTTTCTTAATATCATTTAGGAGGAAGATCTAGTCTCTTCAAAAGCAGCCAAGGTTCTAAGAGGTTGCATCTTTAGTCTGGGAGAAATCCTGATCCCTTCCGAATTATAGGTGTCAGACGCCCAGTCTCAGGCCCATTGCCCTGGCTACGAACATGGGCAATTTTCCCTCTGAAAAAAACCATACCCTCCCAGTTTCTTAATACCAGTTTGGAGGTAGTGTTGGTCTCTCCAAAAGCAGCCAGGCTTCTAACTGCTGGCATCTTTAGTCTGGGAGAAAACATTATGTTTGGAATTTTAGCAGGCCGAAGCCCAGTCTCAGGACCATGGCCCTGCATGCAAAGTAGGGCCTATTCCTCTGTGAAATAAAGATCACTTCACCACTTTTGTAATAGTTTGGAGGAAGATATTGTCTCTCCAAAAGTAGCCAGGATTATATACGGTGGCATGTTTAGTTTGGGAGAAATTCTGATTGCTTCGGAATTTGAGGTTTCAGACGCCCGGTCTCAGATCAAGGGCCCTGGATATGAACATTGGCCATTTTCCTCTGTAAAAACCACCCTCCCAGTTTCTTAATACACATTAGGTAGAAGATACAGTCTCTCCAAAAGCAGCCAGGGTTATAACTGGTGGCATCTTTAGTCTCGGAGAAAACCTATGTCCTAAACACCTCAACTCAGAGTATAGACTATAGCATGGCACTAAGTCCATGTCTAGCTTTTCTTGAACACTGTCAAAGATGACGATTCTCACTACCTTCTCTGGGAAGAGCATTCCAGTATTTTATTACTTCTTTCGGTGAAAAATTTCTTCCTAATATCCAATCTATACCTTCCTGACGTAGCTTGAGACTGTGTCCTCTGGTTCTGCCAGTTGCTGCCTGGTGGAAGAGACCGACCTCACCTGTCGACAGCCTCCTTCAGGAAGTTGTAGAGAGCAATGAGGTCACCCCTAAGCCTCCTCTTTCCAGGCTAAACAACCCCAGCTCCTTCAAACGCTCCTCATAAGGCTTGTGTTCCAAGCTCCTTCACCAGCCTTGTGCCCTCCTCTGACACGTTCTAGCATATCAATGTCCTTCCTAAACTGAGGGCCCCAGAATTGGACACAGTACTCAAGATGTGGTCTCACCAGTGCCGAGTATAGGGAAGAATGACCCTCCTGCTCCTGCTGGCCGCACAATTCCTAATGCAGGCCAGGATGCTGTTGGCCTTCTTGGCCACCAAGGCACACTGCTGGCTCATATTCAGCCGGCTGTCAACCAGCACCCCAGGTCCCTTTCCTCCTGTACACTATCCAGCCACACTGTTCCCAGCTTGTAACGCTGAAGGATTCTATGGCCAAAATGTAGAACTCGGCACTTAGACTTATTAAGTTTCATGTTGTTGGATTCTGCCCATCTATCTCATCTATCTAAGTCTCTCTGCAGAGCCCTTCTTCCTTCCAATAGATCAACACAAGCTCCCAGCTTAGTGTCATCTGCAAATTTGCAATGAAAGACTCAATGCCCTCACCCATGTCGCTTTATGAAAATATTAAAACAGAACTGGCCTCAGCATGAGCCCTGAGGGACACCACTGGTGACTGCCGCCAGCTGGATGCAGCACTGCTTCACCACCACTCTCTGGGCCTCAAGCTGGCCCAGCCAGTTCCTAACCCAGCACAGAGTGCTAAAACATTATGTTTGAATTTTAGCAGGCCGAAGCCCAGTCTCAGGACCATGCCCCTGCATGCAAAGAAGGGCCTATTCTCTGTGAAATAAAGATCACTTCACCACTTTTGAGATATCCATTTAGAGGAGGCTTTTGCTCTCTCCATGAACAGACAGAGTTCTCAGTGTTAGTATTTTTCAGTCTGGGAGAAATCCTGATCCATTCGGAATTAGAGGTTTCAAACGCCTGTTCCTCGGCCAAGGGCCCTGGATATGAACATTGGCCATTTTCCTCTGTAAAAACCACAACCTCCCAGTTTCTAATACCATTTAGGAGGAAGATACAGTCTCTCCGAAAGTAGCTAGGGTTCTTAGTGGTGGCATCTTTAGTCTGGGAGAAACTTGATCCATTTGGAATTTTAGCTGTCAGACGCCCAGTCTCAGGCCCATTGCCCTGGACACGAACAGTGGATATTTTCCGCTGAAAAACCACACCCTCCCAGTTTTTAATAGAAGATTGGAGGAAGACATTGTCTCTCCAGAGGTACCCACGATTCTATGTGGGATGAAATTTTTAGTCTGGAGAAATCCTGATCCATTCGGAATTTGAGGTTTCAGACGGCCTGCCCCAAGGGCCCTCGAAGAACATTGGCCATTTCTCCTCTGTAAAAACTACACCTCTCAGTTTCTAATACCATTTAGAGGAAGATACAGTCTTCCAAAAGTAGCCAGGTTCTCAGTGGTGGCATCTTTAGTCTGGGAGAAATCCTGATCGATTCGCAATTTGAGCTGTCAAACGCCCAGTCCCAGGCCAAGGGCCCTGGAAATGAACACTGGACATTTTACATTTGAAATAAAACCACACTCCTCCCAGTTTCTTAATACAAGTTTGGAGGAAGATATTGCCTCTCCAAAAGTAGCCAGGATTATATACGTGGTACTTTAGTCTGGGAGAAAACATTGGGTTTGGAATTTTAGCAGGCCGAAGCCTTCCAGTCTCAGGACCATGCCCCTGCATGCAAAGAAGGGCCTATTCCTCTGTGAAATAAAGATCACTTCACCACTTTTTGTGATATCCATTTAGAGGAGGCTTTGGCACTCCATGAACAGCCAGAGTTCTCAGTGTTATTTCTTTTTTCTGCCTGGGAGAAATTGGAGATCCATTGAATTAGAGGTTTCAGACAGCCTGTCTCCGGTCAAGGGCCCTGGATATGAACATTGGCCATTTTCCTCTGTAAAACCACAACCTCCCAGTTCCTTAATACCATTTACGAGGAAGATACAGCTTCTCCGAAAGTAGCCAGGGTTCTCAGTGGTGGCATCTTTAGTCTGGGAGAAATCCTGATCCATTTGGAATTTTAGCTGTCAGATGCCCAGTCTCAGGCCCATTACCCTGGACACGAACACTGGATATTTTCCAAAAAAAAAACCACACCCTCCCAGTTTCTTAATAGAAGATTGGAGGAAGACATTGTCTCTCCAGAGGTACCTACGATTCTATGTGATGGAATTTTAGTCTGGGAGAAATCCTGATCCATTCGAATTTGAGGTTTCAGACGGCCTGTCTCCGGCCAAGGGCCCTCGGGTATGAACATTGGCCATTTTCCCTCTGTAAAACACACACCCTCCCAGTTGCTTAATACACATTAGGTAGAAGATACAGTCTCTCCAAAAGTAGCCAGGGTTCTCAGTGGTGGCATCTTTAGTCTGGGAGAAATCCTGATCGATCTAAATTTGAGCTGTCAAACGCCCAGTCTCAGGCCAAGGGCCCTGGAAACGAACACTGGACATTTTACTCTGAAATAAACCACACCCTCCCAGTTTCTTAATACAAGTTTGGAGAAGATATTGTCTCTCCAAAAGGAGCCAGGATTATATACGGTGGCATCTTTAGTCTGGGAGAAAACATTGGGTTTGGAATTTTGTAGGCCAAAGCCCAGTCTCAGGTCCATGCCCTGCATGCAAAGAAGGGCCTATTCCTCTGTGAAATAAAGATCACTGCACCACTTTTGTGATATCCATTTAGAGGAGGCTTTTGGCAATCCATGAACAGCCAGAGTTCTCAGTGTTAGCATTTTTCGTCTGGGAGAAATCCTGATCCATTCGGAATTAGAGGTTTCAGACGGCCTGTCTCGGCCAAGGGCCCTGGATATGAACATTGGCCATTTTCCTCTGTAAAAAACCACACCCTCTCAGTTCTCTAATAGCATTTAGGAGGAAGATACAGTCTCTCCAAAAGTAGCCAGGGTTCTCAGTGGTGGCATCTTTAGTCTGGGGAGAAATCCTGATCCATTCGCAATTTGAGCTGTCAAACGCCCAGTGTCAGGCCAGGGGCCCTGGAAAGGAACACTGGACATTTTACTCTGAAAAACCACACCTTCCCAGTTTCTTAATACTAGTTTGGAGGAAGTCATTGTCTCTCCAGAAGTAGCCACGATTCTCAGTGGTGGCATTTTTAGTCTGGGAGAAATCCTGATTGTTTCGAAATTTGCGGTTTCAGATTCCCAGGCTCAGGCCAAGGGCCCTGGATATGAACATTTGCAATTTTGGCTCTGTAAAAACCACACCCTACCATTTTCTTAGTATCATTTAGGAGGAAGATCCAGTCTCTTCAAAAGCAGCCAAGGTTCTAAGAGGTTGCATCTTTGCGCCTGGGAGAAATCCTGATCCTTCCGAATTATAGATGTCGGACGCCCAGTCTCAGCCTAATTGCCCTGGCTACGAACGTGCAATTTTCCTCTGAAAAAACTGCACCTCCCAGGTTCTTAATACCAGTTTGGAGGTAGTGTTGGTCTCTCCAACAGTAGCCAGGCTTCTAATCGCTGGCATCTTTAGTCTGGGGAGAAAACATTAGGTTTGGAATTTTAGCAGGCCAAGCCTGTGTCTCAGGACTACGCCTGCATGCAAAGAAGGGCCTATTTCTCTATGAAATAAAGATCACTTCACCACTTTTGTAATATCCATTTAGAGGAGGATTTGCCACTCCATGAACAGCCAGAGTTCTCAGTGGTAGTATTTAGTCTGGGAGAAATCCTGATTGCTTCGGAATTTGAGGTTTCGACGCCCAGTCTCATGCCGAGCGCCCTGATATGAACATTGGGTACCTTTCCTCTGTAAAACACCACACCTCCCAGTTCCTTAATACACATTAGGTAGAAGATATAGTCTCTCCAAAAGTTGCCAGGGTTATAACTGGTGGCATTTTTAGTCTGGGAGAACTGATTGTTTTAAATTTGCGGTTTCAGATGCCCAGGCCAGCCAAGGGCCCTGGATATGGACATTTGCAATTTTCCTCTGTAAAAACTACACCCTCCCAGTTTCTTAATATCATTTAAGGAAGATCCAGTCTCTTCAATATCAGCTAAGGTTCTAAGAGGTTGCATCTTTAGTCTGGGAGAAACCTGATCCCTTCCGATAGTGTTGGTCTCTCCAAAAGTAGCCTTCTAACTGGACATTTTCCTCTGAAATAAACCACACCCTCCCAGTTTCTTAATACAAGTTTGGAGGAAGATATTGTCTCTCCAAAAGTAGCCAGGATTATATACGGTGGCATGTTTAGTTTGGGAGAAATTCTGATTGCTTCGGAATTTGAGGTTTCAGACGCCCGGTCTCAGATCAAGGGCCCTGGATATGAACATTGGCCATTTTCCCTCTGTAAAAAACCACACCCTCCCAGTTTCTTAATACACATTAGGTAGAAGATACAGTCTCTCCAAAAGCAGCCAGGGTTATAACTGGTGGCATCTTTAGTCTGGGAGATATCCTGATCCCTTCGGAATTTGAGGTTTAGGATGCCCAGTTTCAGGCCCATTGCCCCCAACACGAACACTGGACAGTTTCCTCTGAACAAAACCACACCATCCCAGTTTCTTAATACCAGTTTGGAGGTAGTGTTGACCTCTCCAACAGTAGCCA
>JAREIS010002547.1:0-17514 GCA_030060385.1 Muscicapa striata striata | reverse complement strand
TCTCAGGCCCATGCCCGACAGAATTTGCATTTCTCTGAAAAAAACCAACCTCCCAGTTTTAATAGATGGGCATCCTTGAGTAAAAGTCTTGATCCACTGAGCTAGCTGAGACATTGCTTTTCTCAAACCAGTTAGCATTTGGAATTTCGTAGCAGTTCTAAGCTGGAGAAATCCTGATCTTTGAATTTTAGCTTCAGACGCCAGTCTCAGGCCCATTGCCTGACACGAACATGCCATTTCTCTGAAAACACACCTCCAGTTTCTAATACTAGGAGGAAGTCAGTTCTCCAAAGAGCCGATTATGTGGCTTTAGTCTAGGAGAAATCTGATCATTTGAATTTAGCTGTCAGACGCCCAGTCTCAGCCCATGCCCTGACACAACATTTGCCATTTTCTCTGAAAACCACACCTCCCAGTTCTTAATAGCAGTTTGAGGAAGTCATTGTCTCTCCAAAGTAGCCGGATTCTAGTGGTGGCACTTTAGTCTGGAGAAATCCTGATCATTTCGAATTTAGCTGTCAGAGCCAGTCTCAGGCCCATTGCCCTGACATAACATTGCCATTTGCTCTGAAAACCACACCTCCCAGTTTCTAATACAGTTTGAGGAAGCATTGTCTCTCAAAAGAGCAGGATTCTATAGGTGGCATTTTAGTCTGGGAGAAATCTTGATCATTTCGGAATTTTAGCTGTCAGACGCCAGTCTCAGGCCCATGCCCTGGACACGAACATTTGCATTTTCTCTGAAAAACCACACCTCCCAGTTTCTTAATAGCAGTTTGGAGGAAGTCATTGTCTCTCCAAAAGTAGCCAGGATTCTAAGTGGTGGCATTTTAGTCTGGAGAAATCCTGATCATTTCGGAATTTTAGCTGTCAGACGCCCAGTCTCAGGCCCATTGCCCTGACACGAACATTTGCCATTTTGTCTGAAAACACACCTCCCAGTTTAATAGCATTTGAGAAGCATTGTCTCTCCAAAGAGCCAGGATTCTATGTAGTGGCATCTTAGTCTGAGAAATCTGATCATTTCGGAATTTAGCTGTCAGAGCCTAGTCTCAGCCCATTGCCTGACACGAAATTTGCCATTTGCTCTGAAACCACACCTCCAGTTTCTTAAAGCAGTTTGGAGGAAGCTTGTCTCTCCAAAGAGCCAGGATTCTAGTGGACTTTTAGTCTGGAGAAATCCTGATCATTCGAATTTTAGCTGTCAGACGCCAGTCTCAGGCCCACTGCCCTGACACGAACATTTGCCATTTTGCTCTGAAAACCACACCCTCCCAGTTTTAATAGCAGTTTGAGGAAGTCATTGTCCTCCAAAAGAGCCAGGATTCATGTAGTGGCATTTTTAGTCTGGAGAAATCTGATATTTGAATTTAGCTCAGACGCTCTCAGCCATGCCCTGACAGAACATTTGCCATTTTCTCTGAAAACCACACCCTCCCAGTTTCTAATACATTGAGAAGTCATTGTCTCTCAAAAGAGCCGATTCAGTGTGGATCTTAGTCTGAGAAACTGATATTTGAATTTTAGTGTCAGACCCAGTCTAGCCCATGCCTGAACAACATTTGCCATTTTGCTCTGAAACACACCTCCAGTTCTTAACAGTTGAGGAAGCATTTCTCAGAGATCTATGTGTGGCATTAGTCTAGAGAAATCTGATCATTTGAATTTTAGTGTAGACGCCCAGTCTCAGGCCCATGCCCTGACACAACATTTGCCATTTCTCTGAAAACACACCTCCCAGTTTCTTAATACATTGAGGAAGTCATCCTCCAAAGAGCCGGATTCTAGTGGCTTTAGTCTGGAGAAATCTGATCATTTCGAATTTTATTCAGACGCCCGCTCAGGCCCATGCCCTGACAAATTTGCATTTTCTGAAAACCACACCTCCCAGTTTAAGCAGTTGAGGAAGTCTTGTCTTCCAAAGCCGGATTCATGGTGGCATTTAGTCTAGAGAAACTTGATCATTGGAATTTTAGCTCAGACGCGCTCAGGCCCATGCCCTGACACGACATTGCATTTTCTCTGAAAACCACACCTCCCAGTTTTAATAGCAGTTTGGAGAGTCAGCTCTCCAAAGAGCCGGATTCTAGTGGGCATTAGTCTGAGAATTGATCATTTCGAATTTAGCTTCAGACCCCAGTCTAGGCCCATGCCGACAAATTGCCATTTTTCTGAAACCACACCTCCAGTTTCTAAACAGTTTGGAGGAAGCTTGTCTCTCAAGTCGATTTATGGTGGCATTTTAGTCTGGAGAAATCTGATCTTTGAATTTTAGTGCAGACGCCAGTCCAGGCCCATTCCCTGACACACATGCCATTTCCTGAAAACAACCCTCCAGTTTCTAATACATTGAGGAAGCAGCTCTCCAAAGAGCCAGATTCTAGTGGCTTTAGTCTAGAGAAATCTGATCATTTCGAATTTTAGCTGTCAGAGCCAGTCTGGCCCATTGCCCTGACACGAACATTTGCCTTTTGGCTCTGAAAACACACCTCCAGTTTAATAGCAGTTTGAGGAAGTCATTGTTCTCCAAAAGCAGCCAGGATTCTATGTAGTGGCTTTTAGTCTAGGAGAAATCTGATCATTTCGAATTTTAGCTGTCAGAGCAGTCTCAGCCCATTGCCCTGACACAACATTTGCATTTTCCTGAAAACACACCTCCCAGTTTCTTAATACAGTTTGAGGAAGTCATTGTCTCCAAATAGCCAGATTCAGTGCTAAGATTATACGAGTCTCAGAGGAACAATTTCAAACACTGTACATGACGGAATAGGTGCTTGTCGAGACTGATCGAATTACTCAGAGCTCAGCATTCTGACAACATGTTCTGAAACTCATCAGTTTAAGAAGCATTTCTCAGAGACTTGTTTAGTTGAGAAACTGACTTGAATTTTGAGTCAGCATGCGACAAATTCATTTTCTCTGAAACACACCTCCAGTTTCTAATACATGAGAGTCTTCCAAGGCAGATTCTGTGGGTTTAGTCTGAGAACTGACATTAATTACTCAGAGCAGCCAGGCCATTGCTGGAACACATTTCCATTTCTGGTGAAACCACACTTCCCAGTTTTTAAAGCAGTTTGAGGAAGCCATTGTCCTCCAAAGCTAGCACAGATTTGTGGCATTTTAGTCTGGAGAAATCCTTGATGTTTCGAATTTTAGCTGCAGAGCCCAGTCTCAGGCCCATTGCCTAGACAGACATGCATTTTGTCTGTAGAACATGACCATTCACTTCCCAGTTTCTAATACAGTTGGGAAGCCATTGCTCCTAGCACAGATTTCAGTGTGGTCTTTAGTCTAGAAACGACTTCTCGAATTTTAGCTCTGTCAGAGCTTGTCTCTCCATGCGCAGGATACATTGTGCATTTTTCTGGAAAAACTCACTCTTCCATTTCTAATAGCAGTTGCAGCGCATTCTCCAAGCAGCCAATTTGTGGCATTTTAGTCTAGAGAAACCCTCGTTCTATGAATGCAGTTGTCAGAGCCTCTCTAGCCGATTCCTGGACGGAGCATTTGCATTTGCAAAACTCCCAATTTAGCTTAACCCAGTGTTGAGCCATTGCCGAATTGACATTTGAATTTTCTTCTACAATCTTATCTGCAGAAATTTTTTTGAATTTTAGTGAAGTCATGCTCCAAGCTCATCCGGAGGACATTTTATCTTGAATCTCTGAAACCGAAACCTCCAGTTAATCAGCTGTAGGCAGCCTTACCAAATGCCATTTTGGTGAACCACCCTCCAGGAATTACATTTGGAATTTAGCTTGTCAGACCCGTCTCAGGCCCATTGCCCTGACACGGAACATTTGCATTTTGCTCTGAAAACCACACCCTCCCTGTTTCTTAAAGCAGTTTGAGGAAGTCATTGTCTCTCAAAAGAGCGGATTCTTATGGGCATTTAGTCTAGGAGAAATCTGATCATTTGAATTTTACTAGAGCCCAGCCTCAGGCCCATGCCTGAAAATTTGCTCTGAAAACACCCTCCAGTTTCTAAAGCAGTTTGAGGAAGTCATTCTCCAAAGCAGGATTCTAGAGGCATTTTAGTCTGAGAAACTGATCATTTGAATTTTAGCTCAGAGCAGTCTCAGGCCCATTGCCTGACAAAATTTGATTTTGTCTGAAAAACACCTCCAGTTTCTTAATACAGTTTGAGGAAGTCATTGTCTCTCCAGAGCCAGTCTGGTGCTAGTCTGGAGAAACTGATCATTTGAATTTTATGTCGACCAGTCCAGGCCCATGCCCGGACACGACATTGCATTTTCTTGAAACCACACCTCCAGTTTCACAGTTGAGAAGTATGTCTCCAAAGAGCCGATTCTATGTGGTCTTAGTCTGGAGAACTGATCTTCGAATTTGAGCTCAGAGCATGTCTGAGCCATCCTGGACCAGAACTTGCCATTTTGCTCTGAAAACCACCTCCAGTTTCTAATAAGTTTGGAGAAGCTGTTCTAAAAGCTAGCAGATTCTATGTAAGGATCTTAGTCTGAGAGAAACATTGATCATTCTGAATTTTAGCTGTCAGAGCCCAGTCTCAGGCCCATTGCCTGGACAGAACTATTTGCCATTTTGCTCTTGAAACCACCATCACTCTCCCAGTTTAATCATTTAAATGCAGTTCTGTCCACATAGCTAGGATTATCTCGAATGTATGCGATTTTAGTCTGGAGAAACCTGATCATTTCGAATTTTAGCTTCAGACGCCAGTCTCAGGCCATTGCCCTGGACACGAATATTTGCCATTTTCTCTGAAAACCACACCTCCCAGTTTTAATAGCAGTTTGGAGGAAGTCATGTCTCTCCAAAAGCAGCCAGACTTAGTGGTGGCTTTTAGTCTAGGAGAAATCTGATCATTTGAATTTTAGCTGTCAGAGCCCAGTCTCAGGCCCATTGCCCTGACACGAACATTTGCCATTTTTCTGAAAACCACACCTCCCAGTTTCTAATAGCAGTTTGAGGAAGTCATTGTCCTCCAAAGAGCAGGATTCTATGGTGGCATCTTTAGTCAGGAGAAATCCTGATCATTCTCGAATTTAGCTTCAGACGCCCAGTCTCAGGCCCATGCCCTGACACGAACATTTGCCATTTTCCTGAAAACCACACCTCCCAGTTTCTTATAGCAGTTGAGGAAGCATTGTTCCAAAGAGCTGATTCTGTAGTGGCATCTTAGTCTAGAGAAATCTGATCATTTGAATTTTAGCTGTCAGACGCCAGTCTCAGGCCCATTGCTCTGACACACGATTTGCCATTTTCTGGAAAACACAACCCTCCAGTTTCTTAATACATTGAGGAAGCATGTCTCTCGAAGCAGCCAGGATTCTGTGGTATGCCATTATGTCTGGGAGAAATCCTGATATTTCGAATTTTAGCTGTCAGACGCCAGTCTCAGGCCCATTGCCCTGGACACTAACATTTGCCATTTTGCTCTGAAAACCACACCCTCCCAGTTTCTTAATAGCAGTTTGGAGGAAGTCATTGTCTCTCCAAAGCAGCCAGGATTCTATGGTGGCATTTAGTCTAGAGAAATCTGATCTTCGAATTTTAGCTGTCAGACGCCCAGTCTCAGCCCATTGCCCTGGACACGAACATTTGCCATTTTGCTCTGAAAACACACCCTCCCAGTTTCTAATAGCAGTTTGGAGGAAGTCATTTCTCCAAAGCAGCAGATTTATGGTGCATCTTTAGTCTAGGAGAAACTGATCATTTCGAATTTTAGCTTCGACGCCCAGTCTCAGGCCCATTGCCCTGACACTAAATTTGCATTTTGTCTGAAAACCACACTCCCAGTTTCTAATAGCAGTTGAGAAGTCATTGTCTCTCCAAAAGTAGCCAGGATTCATTGTGGCATTTAGTCTAGGAGAATCTTGATATTTGAATTTAGCTGTCAGAGCCTCAGTCTCAGGCCCATTGCCCTGACACTAACATTTGCCATTTTGCTCTGAAAACCACACCTCCCAGTTTCTAAAGCAGTTTGGAGAAGTCATTGTCTCTCCAGAAGACCTGGATTTATGAGTGGATTTAGTCTAGGAGAAATCTGATCATTTCGAATTTTAGCTGCAGAGCCGTCTCAGGCCCATTGCCCTGACACGAATATTTGCCATTTTGGCTCTGAAAACCACCTCCCAGTTTCTAATAGCAGTTTGGAGGAAGTCATTGTCTCCAAAGCAGCCAGATTCTAGTGAGTCTATTTAGTCTAGGAGAAATCTGATCATTTCTGGAATTTTAGCTGTCAGACGCCAGTCTCAGCCCATTGCCCTGACACGAATATTGCCATTTTGCTCTGAAAACACACCTCCCAGTTTCTATAGCAGTTTGAGAAGCTTGTCTCTCCAAAGCAGCCAGGATTCTAGTAGTGGATCTTTAGTCTAGAGAAATCTTGATCATTCGAATTTTAGCTCAGACGCCCTTCAGGCCCACTGCCGACACGACATTTGCTTCTGAAAACCACACCTCCAGTTTCTAAAGCAGTTTGGGAGCATTGTCTCTCAGAGCAGATTTATGGTATTTAGTCTGGAGAATCTGACATTTGAATTTAGCTGTCAGACGCCAGTCTCAGCCCATTGCCCGACAGACATTTGCATTTTCTTGAAAACCACTCCCAGTTTTAATACTTTGAGGAGTTCTCTCAAAGAGCTGATAGGGATTTACTGGAGAATTGATCATTTGAATTTTAGTCAGACGTCCAGCCATCTGAACTAATGCCATTTGAAACCACACCTCCAGTTCTACATTGAGAAGTCATTTCCAAGGCAGATTCAGGGGCATTGTAGAGAAATTGATCATTTGAATTTTACTTCAGACCATCTCAGCCCATGCCCTGACACAAATTTGCATTTTCCTGAAACACACCTCCCAGTTAATTGAGGAAGCAGTCTCCAAAGACGACATGTGATCTCGTTAATAGCAGTTGAGGTCATTGTCCTAAGCGATTTAGTTGGATTTAGTCTGAGACGATATTGTTTACTTCAGAGCAGGCCATGCCCGACACTAATTGATTTTCTCGAAACCACACCTCCCAGTTCTTAATACATTTGAGGAAAATACTTCAGCAGATTTAGTGTGGCATTGTCTGAGAAACTGATCATTCGGAATTTTAGTCAGACGCCAGTCTCAGGCCCATGCCCTGACCAATATTGCTCTTTGCTCTGAAAACGCACACCCCCAGTTTAATAGAGTTTGGAGGAAGTCATTGTCTCTCCAAAAGTAGCCGGGATTCTGAGTGGTGGCATCTTTAGTCTAGGAGAAATCTTGATCATTTCGGAATTTTAGCTGTCAGACGCCCAGTCTCAGGCCCATTGCCCTGGACACGAACATTTGCCATTTTGGCTCTGAAAAAAAACCACACCCTCCCAGTTTCTTAATAGCAGTTTGGAGGAAGTCATTGTCTCTCGAAAAGCTGCCAGGATTCTAAGTGGTGGCATCTTTAGTCTGGGAGAAATCCTGATCCTTTTGGAATTTTAGTTGTCAGATGCCCAGTCTCAGGCCACTTGCCCTGGCTACAAACCTGGGCCATTTTCCATCTGAAAAAAACCACACCCTCCCAGTTTCTTAATACCAGTTTGGAGGTAGTGTTGGTCTCTCCAAAAGTAGCCAGGCTTCTTACTGCTGGCATCTTTAGTGTGCGGAAAACATTAGGTTTTGAATTTTAGCAGGCCAAGTCCAGTCACAGGACCATGCCCTGCATGCAAAGAAGGGCCTATTTCTCTGTGAAATAAAGATCACCTCACCACTATTGTAATATCCATTTAAAGGAGGCTTTGGCACTCCGTGAACGGCCAGAGTTCTCAGTGGTGCCGCTTTAGTCTGGGAGAAACCTGATTCCTTCGGAATTTTAGTTGTCAGACGCCCAGTCTCAGGCCAAGGGCTCTGGATATGAACATTGGCAATTTTCCTCTGAAAAACACCACACCCTCCCAGTATTTAATAGCAGTTTTGAGGAAGATATTGTCTCTCTAATAGTAGCCAAGGATCTCAGTGGTGGCATTTTTAGTCTGGGAGAAATCCTGATTCCTTCGGAATTTGAGGTTTCAGACACCAGTCTCAGGCCACGGCCCTGGATATGAACACTGGCAATTTTCCTCTGAAGAACCACACCCACCCAGTTTCTTAATACCATCTAGGAGGAAGATAGTCTCTCCAGAAGTAGCCAGGGTTCTCTGTGGTGGCTCTTTAGTCTAGGAGAAATCTTGATCATTCGGAATTTTAGTTGTCAGACGCCCAGTTCCTCTGTAAAAACCACACCCTCCCAGTTTCTTAATACCAGTTTGGAGGAAGACATTTTATATGCCATCGTGGCCAGGTTCTGGTGGTGGCATCTTTTAGTCGTGGGAGAAATCTGATCCTTTGGGAATTTTAGCTGTCAGACGCCCAGTCTCAGGCCCATTGCCCTGGACACCAACGAGCTATTTTCCTGCTGAAACACATGACACCTCCCCAGTTTCTTAATACCATCTAGAGGAAGATACAGTCTCTCCAGAAGTAGCCAGGATTCTCAGTGGTGGCGCTATTAGTCTGGAGAAATCCTGATCATTTCGAATTTTAGCTGTCAGACGCCCAGTCTCAGGCCCATTGCCCTGACACTAACATTTGCCATTTTGGCTCTGAAAAACCACACCCTCCCAGTTTCTAATAGCAGTTTGGAGGAAGTCATTGTCTCTCCAAAAGCAGCCTGATTCTAAGTGGTGGCATCTTTAGTCTAGGAGAAATCTTGATCATTTCCTGAATTTTAGCTGTCAGACGCCCAGTCTCAGGCCCATTACCCTGACACTAACATTTGCCATTTTGGCCTGAAAAACCACACCCTCCCAGTTTCTTAATAGCAGTTTGGAGGAAGTCATTGTCTTCCAAAGTAGCCAGGATTCTAGTCTTCCAAAAGTAGCCAGGCTTCAATGTGGCATCTTTAGTCTGGAGAAACTTAGTTTGGAATTTTAGGCAGGCCCAGTCTCAGGCCATTCCCTGCATGCAAAGGGCCTATTTCTCTGTGAAATAAAGATCACTCACCACTATTATTGTAATATCCATTTAAAGGAGGCTTTGGCACTCCGTGAACGGCCAGGTTCTAAGTGGTGCCGCTTAGTCTGGGAGAGAGCATCCTGATTCCTTCGAATTTTAGCTGTCAGACGCCCAGTCTCAGGCCAAGGGCCTGGATATGAACATTGGCAATTTTCCTCTGAAAACACCACACCCTCCCAGTATTTAATAGCAGTTTTGAGGAAGATATTGTCTCTCTAAAAGTAGCCAGGGTTCTCAGTGGTGGCATTTTAGTCTGTGAGAAACTCCTGATTCCTTCCGAATTTGAGGTTTCAGACGCCCAGTCGGAGGGCTAGGTCACTGGATAAATAACATGTTTCATTTTCCTCTGAGAAAACCACACCTCATTGTTTCTTCATACCAGCTTGGAGGAAGACATTTTATATGCAATCGTAGCCAAGGTTCTAAGGGGTGGCATATTTAGTCTGGGAGAAATCCTGATCCTTTCGGAATTTTAGTTGTCAGACGCCCAGTCTCAGGCCCATTGCCCTGACACTAACATTTGCCATTTTGGCTCTGAAAAAAAAATCCACACCCTCCCAGTTTCTTAATAGCAGTTTGGAGGAAGTCATTGTCTCTCCAAAAGTAGCCAGGATTCTATGTAGTGGCATTTTTAGTCTGGGAGAAATCTTGATCATTTCGGGAATTTTAGCTGTCAGACGCCCAGTCTCAGGCCCACTGCCCGACACGAATATTTGCCATTTTGGTTCTGAAAACTACACCCTCCCAGTTTCTTAATAGCAGTTTGGACGAAGTCATTGTCTCTCCAAAAGTAGCCAGGATTATATGTAGTGGCATTTTTAGTCTGGGAGAAATCCTGATTCTTTTGAAATTTTAGTTGTCAGATGCCCAGTCTCAGGCCACTTGCCCTGGCTTCCAACATGGGCCATTTTCCATCTGAAAAAGCCACATCCTCCAGTATTTAATAGCAGTTTTGAGGAAGATATTGTCTCTCTAAAAGTAGCCAGGGTTCTCAGTGGTGGCATTTTTAGTCTGTGAGAAATCTTGATTCCTTCCAAATTTGAGGTTTCAGACGCCTGTCTGAGGGCTAGGTCACTGGATAAGAACATGTGCCATTTTCCTCTGAAAAAAACACCCTCCCTGTTTCTTAATACCAGTTTGAGGAAGATATTTTATATGCAATCGTTTCTAAGGTTCTAAGGGGTGGCATCTTTTAGTCTGGGAGAAATTTGATCCTTTTCGAATTTGAGTTGTCAGACGCCCAGTCTCAGGCCCATTGCCCTTGTCACGAACATAGGCCATTTTCCCGCGTAAAAACACCACACTCCCCTCTGCTTAATACCAGTTTGGGGAAGACATTTTATCTGCAATAGTAGCCAAGGATCTCAGTGGTGGCATTTTTAGCCTAGGAGAAATCCTGATTCCTTCGGAATTTGAGGTTTCAGACACTCCAGTCTCAGGCCACGGCCCTGGATATGAACACTGGCAATTTTTCCTCTGTAAAACCACATCCTCCCAGTTTCTTAATACCATCTAGGAGGAAGATACAGTCTCTCCTGAAGTAGCCAGGATTCTCTGTGGTGGCGTCTTTAGTCTAGAGAAATCTTGATCAATACGGAATTTTATGTCAGACGCCCAGTCTCAGGCCCATTGCCCTGACATGAAATATTTGCCATTTTGGCTCTGAAAAAACACACCTTCCAGCTTCTTAATAGCAGTTTGAGGAAGTCATTGTCTCTCCAAAAGTAGCCAGGATTCTATGTAGTGGCCTTTTTAGTCTGGGAGAAATCCTGATCATTTCGGAATTTTAGCTGTCAGACGCCAGTCTCAGGCCCACTGCCCGGGACACGGACATTTGCAAATTTCTCTGAAAACCACACCCCCCATTTTCTTAATAGCAGTTTGGAGGAAGTCATTGTCTCTCGATCAGTGGTGGCGCTATTAGTCTAGGAGAAATCCTGATCATTTCGGAATTTTAGCTGTCAGACGCCCAGTCTCAGGCCCATTGCCCTGACACTAACATTTGCCATTTTGGCCTGAAAACCACACCTCCCAGTTTCTTAATAGCAGTTTGAGGAAGTCATTGTCTCTCCAAAAGCAGCCAGGATTAACACCTCCCAGTTTCTATACAGTTTGAGGAAGCATGTCTCCAAAAGCAGATTATGTGGATCTTTAGTTAGAGAAATCTTGATCTTTGGAATTTTAGCTGTCAGACGCCAGTCTCAGCCCATTGCCTGACAACATTTGCATTTTCTCTGAAAACCACACCTCCTCTTTAGCAGTTTGGAGGAAGTCATTGTCTCCAAAGCAGCCAGGATTCTATGTGCATTTTAGTCTGGAGAAATCTTGATCATTGAATTTTAGCTGCTCAGACGCCCAGTCTAGGCCTTGCCCTGGAACAGACATTTGCCATTTTGCATAAACATCACTCTCCAGTTTAATAGCAGTTTGAGGAGTATTGTCTCCAAAGGCCAGGATCAGCTGGCCTTTAGTCTGGAGAAATCTGATCATTTGGATTTAGCGCGACCCAGTTCAGGCTCATGCCCGAACGAATTGCAATTTCTCTGAAAACTCCCTAATTTCTTATAAAGCTTGAGAGCCAGTCTCAGATGCCGCGGATCAGTGGTGCATTTAGTCTGGAGAAACTGATCTTGCAATTTGAGGTTCAGACGCCGTCTAGCCATCCTGGACTTATGAATCCATTTTCTCTGAAACAACCCTCCGTTTCTACAGTTTGGAGAAATTCATTTTCCAAACACTGCGGTTCTAAGGTGGATTTGATCTAGAGAAATCTGTCATTTCGAATTTTAGCTTCAGAGCCAGTCTCAGCCCATTGCCCTGGACATATGCCATTTCTTGAAAACACACTCCCAGTTAATACAGTTGGAGGAAGCATGTCTCTCCAAAGAGCCAGGATTCTATGGTGGCACTTAGTCTAGGAGAAATCTGATCATTTCTGAATTTTAGCTGTCAGAAGCCCAGTCTCAGGCCCATTGCCCTGGACAATCATTTGCCATTTTGCCCTGAAACCACACCCCCCAGCGTTTTCTAATAGCAGTTTGGAGGAAGTCATGTCTCTCAAAGTAGCCGATTCTAGTGTGGCATCTTTAGTCTAGGAGAAATCTGATCATTTCGAATTTTACTGTCAGAGCCATCTCAGGCCCATTGCCCTGACACGAACATTGCCATTTTCTGAAAACCACACTCCCAGTTTCTAATAGTAGTTGGAGGAAGTCATTGTCTTCCAAAGAGCCAGGATTCTAGTGTGGCATCTTTAGTCTGGAGAAATCTTGATCATTTCGAATTTTAGCTGTCAGACGCCAGTCTCAGCCTGCCGAACATGCCATTCTGAAACACCTCCCGTTTAACATTGAGAGTGCCTCAAAGTACATTAGTGGATTTAGTCTGGAGAAACTACATTTCGGAATTTTATGTCAGAGCCAGTCTCAGCCCATGCCGACAACATTGCCATTTTCTTGAAACCACACCTCCAGTTTCTAATAGCAGTTTGAGAAGAGCTCTCCAAGAGCAGTGTGGCTTAGTCTGAGAACATCTTGAATTTTAGCTTCAGCAGTCTGCCATTGCCGAAATCATCTTGAAAAACACACCTCCCAGTTTCTAATACAGTTGAGAAGTCATGTCTCCAAAGTAGCAGGATTCAGTGTGGCATTTTAGTCTGGAGAAATCTGATCTTTCGAATTTTGTCAGACGCCAGTTCAGGCCCATGCCCGACACAACATTTGCCATTTTCTCTGAAAAACCACCCTCCCAGTTTCTAATAGCAGTTTGAGGAAGCATTGTCTCTCCAAAGAGCCAGATTCTTGTGTGGCATTTTAGTCTGGAGAAATCTTGATCATTCGAATTTTATTCAGACGCCCTCAGGCCCATTGCCTGACAGAACATTTGCCATTTCTCTGAAAACACACTCTCCAGTTTCTAAAGCAGTTGAGGAAGTCATTGTCTTCCAAAGAGCCAGGATTCTAGGTGGATTTAGTCTGGAGAAACTGATATTTGAATTTTAGCTGTCAGACGCCCAGTCTCAGCCCATGCCCGACACACATTGCATTTTCTGAAAACCACACTCCAGTTTCTTAATACAGTTTGAGGAAGTCATTGTTCTCAAAGAGCCGGATTCAGTGGATCTTAGTCTGAGAAATCTGATTTTCGAATTTAGCTGTCGACGCCAGTTCGCCCATTGCCCGACAAATGCCATTTCGGAAAACACCCCCAGTTTTAACATTGGAGGAATGTTCTCCAAAGAGCCAGATCTAGTGTACTTAGTCTGGAGAAATTGATATTTGGAATTTTAGTGTCGACGCAGTTCAGCCCATGCCGACACATTTTCCTTGAAAACCACACCTCCCAGTTCTAATACAGTTTGAGGAAGTCATTGTCTCTCAAGAGCAGGATTGGTGGCATTTAGTCTGAGAAATCTGACATTGAATTTGTAGTCAGACCCAGCCCATTGCCCTGACACACATTGCTTTTCTGAAAACCACACCTCCAGTCTTAAACAGTTGAGGAAGCTTGTCTCAAAGCACCAGGATTCATGAGTGGCATCTTTAGTCAGGAGAAACTTGATCATTTCGAATTTTAGCTGTCAGACGCCAGTCTCAGGCCCATGCCCGACAACATTTGCAATTTTCTCTGAAAACACACCCCCAGTTTCTAATAGCAGTTTGAGGAAGTCATTGTCTCTCCAGAAGAGCCGATTTAGTGGTGGATCTTTAGTCTAGGAGAAATTGATCATTTCGAATTTTAGCTGTGACGCCTAGTCTCAGCCCATTGCCCTGACACAACGAGCATTTCCTGAAAACTCACCCTCCCAGTTTCTAATACTTTGAGGAAGATGTCTCTCAGAAGTAGCAGATTCTGTGGTGCATTAGTCTGGAGAAATCTGATCATTTCGGAATTTAGCTGTCAGACGCTGTCCCAGGCCCATTGCCCTGGACACTAACATTTGCCATTTTCTCTGAAAAAACCCTCCCAGTTTCTTAATAGCAGTTTGAGGAAGCATTGCTCCCAAGAGCCAGATTCTAGTGTGGCTTTTAGCTGGAGAAATCTGATCATTCGAATTTTAGCTGTCAGACGCCAGTCCAGGCCCATGCCTGACACAACATTTGCCATTTTCCTGAAAACCACACCTCCCAGTTTCTTAATAGAGTTTGAGGAAGTCATTGTCTCCAAAGCAGCAGATTCTAGGGATCTTAGTCTGGAGAAATCTGATCATTTCGGAATTTTAGTTGTCAGACGCCCAGTCAGGCCCATTGCCCTGACACAACATTTGCCATTTCTCTAAAAACCAACCTCCAGTTTCATTAAGCAGTTTGAGGAAGTCATTGTCTCAAAGTAGCCGGATTCTAAGGGTGGATCTTTAGTCTGGAGAAACTGATCATCGAATTTTAGCTGTCAGACGCCCAGTCTCAGGCCCATTGCCTGACATAATAGCATTTTCTAAAAACAACCTCCCAGTTTAATACCATTGGAGGAAGTATGTCTCTCCAAAGAGCCGATTTAGTGGTGGCTTTAGTCTGAGAAATCTGATATTTGAATTTTAGCTGTCAGACGCCTGTCAGCTCCATTGCGACATAACATTTGCCATTTTGGCTCTGAAACACACCCTCCCAGTTTTAATAGCAGTTTGGAGGAAGTCATTGTCTCCAAAAGAGCCGATTCTGTAGTGCATTTAGTCTGGGAGAAATCTGATCATTTCGAATTTTATTCAGACGCCAGTCTCAGCCATGCCCTGAAGAACATTTGCCATTCTTTTGCTCTGAAACCACACCCTCCCAGTTTCTTAATAGCAGTTTGAGGAAGTCATTGTCTCTCCAAAACAGCCAGGATCAATGTAGTGGCATCTTTAGTCTGGGAGAAATCTTGATCATTTCCTGAATTTTAGCTGTCAGACGCCAGTCTCAGGCCCACTGCTCCTGACACGGAACATTTGCCATTTTCTCTGAAAACCACACCCTCCCAGTGTTTTAATAGCAGTTTGGAGGAAGTCATTGTCTCTCCAAAGCAGCCAGGATTCTATGTAGGTGGCATTTTTTAGTCTGGGAGAAACTTATCATTTCGAATTTTAGCTGTCAGACGCCCAGTCTCAGCCCATTGCCCTGACACTAACATTTGCCATTTTGCTCTGAAAACCACACCTCCCAGTTTCTTAATACAGTTTGGAGGAAGAAATCTTGACTTTGAATTTTAGTGTGCCATCAGCCATTACGATTGCCATGCTGAAACCCCCATTATTCTTGTCTCCAGAGCCAGTTCATGGCTGGCATCTTTAGCAGACTTTGATCTTTCTGGAATTTACTCAACCCCCAGTCTCAAAGCCTCATGGTCAGCTCAACAGCCATTTCTTTGGAATTACAACTCCGTCTTTAATACTAGTTGAGAAGTCAGTCCTCAGCAGCCAGGATTCTAGGATCTTTAGTCTAGGAGAAATCTATCATTTCGAATTTAGCGTCAGATCTCCAGCCAGGCCCATGCCCTGACACGAAATTTGCATTTGGCTTGAAAACCACCTCCAGTTTAATAGCAGTTTGGAGGAAGTCATTTCTCTAAAGAGCCAGATTCAGTGGCTTTAGTCAGGAGAAATCTGATCATTTCGAATTTGCTGTCAGACCCAGTCTCAGCCCATTGCCCTGACACGAATTTGCCATTGGTCTGAAAACCACACCTCAGTTTCTATAGCAGTTTGAGGAAGCATTGCTCTCCAAGCCGATTCATGTAGATTTAGTCTGGAGAAATCTGATATCTGAATTTTAGCTGTAGAGCCAGTCTCAGGCCCATGCCTGACAGAATTTGCCATTTCTCTGAAACACACCTCCATTTAATAGCAGTTGAGGAAGCTTGTCTTCAAAGAGATACAGATTCTAGTAGTGGCATTCTTGTCTGGGAGAAATCTGATCATTTCGGAATTTTAGCTGTCAGACGCCCAGTCTCAGGCCCATTGCCCTGGACACGAACATTTGCCATTTTCTCTGAAAACCACACCCTCCCAGTTTCTAATACCAGTTTGAGGAAGTCATGTCTCTCAAAGTAGCCAGGATTCTAGTGGTGGCATCTTTAGTCTAGGAGAAATCTTGATCATTTCGGAATTTTAGCTTGTCAGATTAGTCTAGGAGAAATCTGATCATTTCGGAATTTTAGCTGTCAGACGCCCAGTCTCAGGCCCATTGCCCTGGACACTAACGAGGCCATTTTCCTGCTGAAAAACATGACACCCTCCCAGTTTCTTAATACCATCTAGGAGGAAGATACAGTCCTCCAGAAGTAGCCAGGGAGAAATCTTGATACCTGAATTTTAGCTGTCAGACGCCCAGTCTCAGGCTCCATTGCCCTGACACAACATTTGCCATTTTGGCTCTGGAAAGCACACCTTCCAGTTTCTTAATAGTAGTTTGAGGAAGTCATGTCTCTCCAAAGAGCCAGATTCTAGTAGTGGCTTTTAGTCTAGGGAGAAATCTGATCATTTCTGAATTTTAGCTTCAGACGCCCAGTCTCAGGCCCATTGCCCTGGACACTAACATTTGCCATTTTCTCTGAAAAACCACACCTCCCAGTTTCTTAATAGCAGTTTGTGAGGAAGTCATTGTCTTCCAAAGTAGCCAGGATTCATAGTGGATCTTTAGTCTGGGAGAAATCTGATCATTTCGGAATTTTACTTCAGAGCCAGTCTCAGCCCATGCCTGACACGACATTTGCATTTCTCTGAAAACCACACCTCCCAGTTTTTAATAGCAGTTTGAGAAGCATTGTTCTCCAAAGAGCCGATTTAGTGGCATCTTTAGTCTGAGAAACTTGATCATTTCGAATTTTAGCTTCAGACGCCCAGTCTCAGGCCCATTGCCTGACACTAACATGCCATTTTCCTCTGAAAACAACACCTCCAGTTTCTTAATACATTTGGAGGAAGTCATGTCTCTCCAAAGTAGCCAGGATTCTCAGTGGGGCATCTTAGTCTAGAGAAATCTGATCATTTCGAATTTTAGCTGTCAGACGCCCAGTCTCAGGCCCATTGCCCTGGACACAACATTTGCCATTTTCTGAAAACCACACCTCCCAGTTTCTAATAGCAGTTTGAGGAAGTCATTGTCTCTCCAAAGAGCCAGGATTCTAGTAGTGGCATTTTAGTCTGGGAGAAATCTTGATCATTTCGGAATTTTACTCAGAGGCCTCTCAGGCCCATTGCCCTGACACGAACATTTGCCATTTTGGCTCTGAAAACCACACCTCCCAGTTCTTAATAGCAGTTTGGAGGAAGTCATTGTCTCTCCAAAGTAGCAGATTCTATGTAGTGGCATTTTTAGTCTGGGAGAAATCTGACTTATTTCGAATTTGACTTGACATAGGCGCTCAGGCCCATTGCCCTGACAGGAATATTTGCCATTTTGGCTCTGAAAACCACACCTCCCAGTTTAATAGCAGTTTGAGGAAGTCATTGTCTCTCCAAAAGCAGCCAGGATTCTATGTAGTGGCATATTTAGTCTGGGAGAAATCCTGATCATTGGAGTTTTAGCTGTCAGA
>JAREIS010002546.1:0-11848 GCA_030060385.1 Muscicapa striata striata | reverse complement strand
TTTAGTTTTTAATCTAAATGTGGTACTCAAAGTATGGGTGAATTTTCTTTCTCCTCATATGAATTCGTTCAGGTTCCCAGGGGCTGGTCCATGGATTTGTAGGGTTTTTTCTGGTTTCTGTTCATCTTTTCCCCATTTTTGAGCACTTCCTCCAGCCACAGCTGCATCAATTGATCACTTTTCTCTAATTAAATCATCAAATATTTGGATTCCCAGCTGATTTCTCTGGACTAGCAAAAACACCCCAGTGCTCTAACACACCCTGTATAACCTCAGACAGTGACAGCACATGTTGGAGTGGGGAGAGAGATGATTCCCCCACACTTTTTAAAGTAAAGTTTTCACAACATTCTCCATTTGCTGTTTTCCTTGCTGCTTAACCAATTTCTGTTGCAGTCAGATATCCTCACTATGGGCTCTGCCTTCAGCTGTGCAAATTCCATCTGTGCAAGCAGGCAGAGCTTGGGGTGAGGGACAGAGGGAATCAGCCCACCCCTCCCCAGGAAAGGAGACCCTGGTACATTGTCCACACTTTACCCCAGCAGCAGTGTTAATTTGCATTTCTAAAGCTCCTCTCCTGCCTGCCTGGAATTAAGCTTCTGTTCAAGAGCAGCCATTGGGTGACTCATGTGGCAACCCACAATCTGCTGTTTTGTTTTCTTCTTTTTCTTTTAAAAATATTCTGTTAACTGTTCATACATTAAAGCATCACCTTTAAAGCCCTTCTAGTTTTGCAAAATCCATCCTAAAGGTGAACATCGAAAAACCCAAATTTTGCCATCAGTAAGAGCCTCGCCAAAATACACGCAAAAAATTCCCAGTGCAATCAAGTTATTTCTGCTTCTCCTAGGAGTAAAAATTCATTGTCACATCCTTGGCCCAAACCTAACTGACAAGACAAAAGTAGGATTATTCTCCACTAGGTGGAGAATTACCAGAGTAAGTAATTCCAAACAGCAATTCCAAGGGAGATAATTGAATATCTGACCTGGATCTGGCTGTTATTCTTGCCAAAGCCAATGGCAAAAACCGTACCATGGCATCTTGGTTTCTATCACCAGCTTCCAAAGGAGTTTCTTTATTTCCCATTCATTCTTCCTGCCTGACCTGAGCTCTGGGGTGCCAGGCTTGTGGAGTTCCCATTGTATTCCTAAAGTAGCCATAACCCCCTGAAGGATCTTTCCTGTAAAATGAGTTCCCCATCTGAGACTGCTGCTTCCACAATCTCTTATCTTGGAATTATTTGTTTTAGAAATACCTTTAATAAGGAATCCAGTGATTGCTGAAGAGGTCAGAATTGCTTTTGCTCCTGTTAGCTGCCATGCTGTCCCCAGCAGATATCTGAGCCTTCCTGCTCAGGGCATTTCAGTGCCAGGCTCTTTAAGCACACACAGCTCCGCCTGCTGAGCTGACCATGCGGGCGGTGACCTGCGCTTGCTCTAATTCCCCTTTCCTTAATCACAGCGTGTCTTGGAACTCTTTTCCTTCTCCTGCCCTTGCAGACCCATCCATGAACACATTTTGTCCTCAGGCCAGGGAATGTCTCATCAGTCTCTCCTGTGCTGGCTCTGGAGCTCTGTCCCTTGAATGCAGCCATGGGTTTGTTGCCAGCCCCTGTGCAGGCTGTTCAAACAGGAGGGTTAACCCTTCCCCTGTCCTCAATTCTAAATCCTCCTGTGCCACTGAACAAGTTTCATTCTGTAATCACTGAGCACTGCTCATCCATGTAGAGGCTCTTTTGGTTATCAGAGCTTTAACTTGGTGCCAGATTTGAAAAACAGGAGATCCTCCTGCCTTCAGTGTTTGGGCCTCAGGTCCCATTAAAGCTGTGGCTGCACAATTCTGCAGACAGTGAGGCCACTCTGGACACTGGGTTAAACATTTTAGCACAAAAATTCTTTGACATGACCTTGTTTAACATCCACATTTTAAAAAACAAAGTTCACTTTCCTGGTCAATATTTAAATGTTTAATAAAAGAGAATGAGAGACAAGCAATAAAACAAAAGGTTATAACAGCAGGGTGCTTGTCCTTCAGCAAGAGCACACCCTAATTCAGAAAATACTTCTTTAAATGCATCAACCTGTTGCATATTCTTAAGACTTCATGCATTATTCAAAACATTCCCCCAACCTGTAAACTAACCTTTTCTCCTTCCCTATGCTCTGGAGTCCAATAGCCCAAGAATATGAAGAATTTCCTAATTATCTTTTCTACCATTCTCTGAGTTAGTTACATGCACAAAAGTATCTTATATCACCATGTTATAGTCCAAGAAAAATATGTTTATCACACTACTATATTTTCAGTATTATTAGCAAAAATAAAAGAAACTATATTCATACAGCAAAGTTTTCACACATTATACAGATAGCATTCATTTTAATATTTTCCAAAAGCCAAAAATATAATATGTACTATAACACACATACAGTTCAATTTTTTTTTTTTTTTGAGTCATGGCTGGAACACCAATCATTTTGGTTTTATTTAGTTTTTCTGAAGTTTTGCTGTTTCTCGAGTCCATGCCACAATATTGAGGCATGGGTTGAAAAACTCATACAATGTTCTGGCTTGAACAGAGAATCCTCAATCCAGGTCCTGCAATTCCCTCTTAATGCTCAGAATAGCTCCAGCTCCATTTTAGTGCTGGGTAATGTTACTTCTGAGATTCCTTTGTCCTTCTCTGGGACAATATACCACAAAATTCAGTCAAAATATGTCCCAAATATTTAACCATTTTCTCCACCATTTGCACTTCTTTTCAAATTCTCCAAGCTGCTTTTTAGCCTGAACATTCAACCATTTCACAGAGGCTTCTTCTACCACTTCTTGTCCTCCTGACTGGAGCAAGTCATCCACATCCTGCATTAAACCAATCCCTGGGGGTGGGGTAAATTCTTGTGATATTTTCTGCAAGGCTTGCCCCAATAAGGCTGGTGCTTCCATGCATCCCTGCAGAAGGAGCATCCATGTCTTTGCCATTTTCCCTTCTGCCTCTTGTTCCCACTCCAAGGCAAAATACAGTTTAGCATCCTGTGTGAGTGGGCATCCCCAGAAAGCATCTTTGACATCAAGTGCTGAATGGTGTCAGTGTGAGGAGGGAACCTGGTTCAAGATGGTGTAAGGATCTGAGACTGTGGGGTGCCTGGGTTTAATAATCTCATTTATTGTTCTTAGGTCCTGCACCATTCTATGGATTCCATCTGATTTCTTGACTGGCAGAATAGGAGCATTGTAGGGAGAGATCCCTGGCTCCAAAAGCCCTGCCTTTAGCAGGGACTCAATAAGAGGCTGTGAGCCCTTCCTTCCCTCCCTTGGAATAGGGTATTGCTTTTAGACACCACTTGTCCTGGTTGCTTCACAGTCCTTTGGAGAGCTTCCATATCTAATTTTCCCTGTTTTCCTGGAGCTGCCCACACTTCTGTGTTCACTTCAGCATAGGCCTTGCAGACATCTGCCAGTAAAAGGCACAACTCTGTACAACCTTTACAATATTAATTTGTATTCCTAAATTAGCTATCAAATCTCTTCTCAGTAAATTACTATCAGAATTAGGAATAAATAAAAGCTCATGCAATTCAAACCCATCGCTGACATCTTCTAACACAGGTTGAATAAAACACACCAGCTCATCTTTCCCACTTATTCCCTGAATACTGCTGTCTAAATCCCTTCTGGATTTCCCTTATTGCCCCCTGTGGGTATCCATGTCCTTGATTCCCTCTGGGAGAATGTGCAAACTCCCTCAACATGCTCCCAAGGGACCCTTCAGAGATATTTTGGGATCATCATCCCCTTTGCTGGGAGCCCTTCCTGGCTTTCCCTTTCTCCCCTCCGTGGGTGCCCTGCCATGTTTAGTCCCCGAAGATCCCACTGCACTCACTGATGAGATTTTCAGAGCTCTCTGGCTGCCGACTCTTCCCAGCCCCTGATGTGTCCTCGCCTGTCTCCTGGTCACTCGGGTCCCCAATCCATGCCCGTGCCGCCGCCAAGGGAGCCGATCCCCCAAACTGGGTGAGGCACCTTCAGCTCCACTCGCTGCCCCCGCCCCGGACGGGGGAAGGAATTCCGGCCGAGCCCCAAGGTGTGTGGGAAACTTCACATCACCAGAGGATTCTGTGCACAGAGAAGACAGAGGAGTTCTGTGAAAGTAATTTCATTGACAGAAGAAGGGGCAGAGGCCATGGGCCATTTGCCGTGGGGTCTCTGCAGTTGTTAAGGCCGGGCCCCCGCGCTGCCGTGGCGGGAGCGGCTGCAGTGGGGACCGAGTGCGGGCGGGAGCGGCCGAGAGCCCAGCGCTGCCCCAGCCCGAGCTGCCCCAGCTCCATCCCTGCCCCTGCGCTGGGATGCTGTGGGTTTGGGGGGAACAGGGAGCCGGCAGGGGGTGCTGGGCCTGGGGGCAGCAGGAGAGGGGAAGGAGAAGCAGGGCTGGAGAACAAAATAGTCAAACAATGCACGTGGGGGGAGCAGGTGGGATTGTGCAGGAGGAGGAGGAATAGTAGGAGGAAGAGGAGTGTGAGGAACAGTAGGGACACAGGAGGAGAAATGGGAAGCAGCACAAGGTTCCACCCCTCCCTGTATCTGCAGCCTCTTCCCCAGGTCCAGCATCTTGTCCCTCTAACGTGCAGCAAGTGACTTGAGAGAGGGATACACAATTTTCACAGGAGTGAGTCTTGGTGTTTCTGAGCTTTTTAGGGCTAACTGTTCATGCTTTGGTTTTTTATGGGGCCTGAATCTTTAATATTTTGCAGGAGGTTTTGGCTGAATCTTGTTGTTTGGGGAATTTTTGATCTCTCTCTTGATGTTTGGATGATTTCTGGGCTGAATCTTGGTGTTTGGGAGGTTCATACAGACACAAGATGCCAAATGAGTTCCTGAGATTAACTTGGGTAACGAGGAACCCCCTAGTCAAAGGTGTTTTTTTCTTTTTTTTTTTCCCAAACCAGGATTTTTCATTCCCAAGGTGTGGGCAGATGGAAGAGGAGGAAAAGCCCCAGAGATCCCTCAGGAGGAGAGGCTGCAAACCCAGCCCAGGGAGCTGCGAGGAGGAAAGACCCTCCCTGAGCCGGGAAGGCGGCCGGAGATGCAGGCAGAGCTCAGAGCTGGTGGAGAAGCCTCATGGAGGGGAGAAGCCCCACAAGTGCTTGGAATGTGGGAAGGGTTTCATCCGCAGGTTCCTTCTGATCCAGCACCAGATGACCCACACTGGTGAAAAGCCCTATGCATGTGGGAGATGTGGGAAGAGCTTCAGGAGCATCTCCCACCTGATGCGGCACCAGGTGATCCACACAGGGGAACGGCCCTACACCTGCTTGGAATGTGAGAAGAGCTTTGGGGACATCTCTGGCCTGAGGAACCACCAGCGCATCCACACCGGGGAGAGGCCCTACAAGTGTCCTGAGTGTGGGAAGAGGTTTCAGAGCAGCTCCAATCTCCTCCTACATGAGCGGATTCACAGAGAGGAGAGGCCCTTCCGCTGCCCCGACTGCGGGAAGGGATTCAAGCGCAACTCCCATCTCATCAGGCACCAGCAGATCCACTCTGGGGAGAGGCCCTACGAGTGTCCTGAGTGTGGGAAGAGCTTCTCCAGGAGCTCAAACTTGACCCGACACCAACAGAGTCTCCACTAAGGGAAGCCCTGTGAGTGCCCCGAGTGTGGGAGGAGCTTCGTGCTCTGCTCCAGCTCCATCCCCCATGGGAGGATCCGTGTTGGATGATCCCCAGTGACCCCCGTTGGGCAGAGCCCTGGCGATCTGTGTTGGGAAGACACCTGGCTGGGGGACTGTACATCATCCTGTCTCCCTGTGGGCACCTGGATGAACACAGGGACAGCAATGCCCATTGGGACACAAGCACAGACTGAATTCCTTGGGGTGAGTTAATTTGTTGACTTTCAACCCCAGAAAATCTTCTGTGTTCAATTCTCTCTTCTGGTGGCATCCAGGAGTACTGAATGGTTTTGGAGGTCTTTTCCAGCCTCAGTGATTCCAGGGTTTTAATTTCCTTTTGCCAAAGGGTGTCTTCTACAGCCAAATGTTGATAAACTGGGGCAAAGACCAAGATTTTGGAGACAGTGGAGTGGAAACTCCTCCAGAAAAGGTTCTTCCCTCCCTCCCAAGTACGTGGATCCTCAGCTCACGCAGATATGGAAATCCTTTTCTTTTGGCCTTGATTTGCTTTTAATTTCTCTTCATCCCTTTAAATCATCCAACCTTGGGGTAAAAATAAAGACATTGAACTTAGACAGGGGTGGGGACATGGGAGGATGTAGTTATTGTGTCAAGATGGACATTACTGGCATAATCACCAATCCTTTATTAAAAACTTCTCGTGCCTTCATTCACTGAACTTCTTTCAGGCAAATCTGTCTCTTTTCCTCATAGGCAGCTCCACACAGCTCTGACTCCTCTCCTCTCTGCGAGTTTCCTTCTACATGACTGGCTAAACCCCAACCTGTCCCTCACACAACTTCTTACCTTCTCTGTCCCTTGCAGAGCTGCATGTCCCTTACCTACCCACAGCACAACCAGCACGCTCCATGCCAAGCTGCAGCAGACCCTGGGTCTCAAGCTCCAACTCCAGCAGCAGCTTGTGGCCAGCTGACCCCTCTTTTATAACACCCACCCTCACTGGGCAGGCAAGGTTGTTTCCACTCCTCAGTAATCAGTACAGTGATAATCCATTGGGAAAGATTGCCTTTTGCACTATCCTTAGAACCCATCTTCCCACCCCTGAACTTCCATTTCCAGGCACTGAGAACCCCCTAAACCTCCATTCCTGGGCAGGGGAACCCCGGAATCCCCATTTTGGGTCCTGTGAGCCCCCTCAATCCTCTTGCCGAGCGCTGGGACCTCCCTGTACCTCCTTTCCCAACATCACCACCTTCCTGTACCCCCTTATCTAGCACGGAGACCCCCCCTGAACCCCCATTTCTGGTCACCAGCACCCCCTGAACCCCCATTTTCTGGCACTGGAACTCCCTTGAGCCCCGAATTCTGGGAAGGAAACTCCTCCTTAACACGCATTCCCCAGCACGGGAACCCCTGAACCCCCATTTTTGGGCACGGGGACTCCCCCGTACTCCCTTCCCCAGCACTGGGACCCCCCTGCACCCCCTTATCCGGGGCTGGGATCCCCCTCTATCCTCATTCCCGGCCATCCCACCCTTCCCACTCCGCAGATCCGCCCTTTTCCTCGGCTTTGGACCCCAGATCTCCCAAATTTCCGCGTCCCCCAGTTCTCCATTCCCGAGACTTCCTGGTCTCAGCGGAGATCCAGATGAATTCCTGGAATTCCTCTCTACTCTCGCCTCGCTTGCTTCCCCAAACTGCATCCCCGGGATCCGCACTCCTCTCCCAGCCCCAGCCCCCTTTTCCTGTGACCCAGGGACCCTGACCCCATTCCTGCCTTTCCCAGCTCCCAGACTGTAATGGATGAATATAATGTAATTGGTGTAAGAATTATATAGCAGTGTAGAATAAGCAATATTTGTAAGAGCAAAGTAAAAAAGCTAAAAACCGAACCACAGACAGTAAAGACACAGATCGCTTGATTACATCATTGTAACGTCCAACAAAGGTAGGACAGCTCAAATTAACAACTTAATAGACCCAGCCCAGCGGAGATGGCCCTGCCTAGGGAGGCACCCAAGATACGAGGACCCGATAAGCACCCTTGATTAAAGATAATCAACGCCATGGGAAAAATACATCTGAATGCCCTGTTTCCATAAAGTAAGATCTACACGATACATCTCATATGGTTTTGTCCAGCTCAACGCGGTGAAAAAAAACTACATGAATATGCTGAACGACAGGAGAAGACAAAGACCTCCACTCCGGGCTAAAAAAACTGTATACAAACTGGACTAACCAAAGCTGTTTTGTGAACATTGGGGGATTCGAAGCAATAAAGTTCGGATCATTGTGTGTTCACCCGGTGTCGCTCCCGGGCTCGGCGCTGTTCCTTTGCCATTGTGGCTATCGAGGACGGTATTTCGGTCACAAAATAAATATCGCTTATTGTAATCATATTTAATTGGGCTTGATCACGTTTTTATCTATAACACAGACCTTCCTTTCCCTCAACACTGGGGACTCCTGGACGCTTTTCCAGGGCACTGGGACCCCCTGGATGTCCCATCCCGCCTCTCCCAGTCCCTTCAACCTTCCTTCCCGGCTCTCCCAGTTCTGCTTCCTGACCCTTGGATGCCGCCAGACCCCCCAATCTCTGCATCTCCCCAGTTTTCCACCCCCTTCTCGTCCTGCGGGGGCATCCTGGGTGGTCCCGGGGGGAATTCAGGGGAATTCTCAGAGTTTCCTCTGTCCCTTCCCTGTCCTGGCACTCCCCGGGTCACTTTCGTGTCTCCCAAGCTGTGGCTTCGGGATCCGCCCCGGGACTGGTGACGCCCCCCGGCACCGGGACCCCCCTGAACCCCCGTTCTTGGCACGGGGACCCCCCTGCACTTCCATTTCTGGGCTAACTCCCCTTCCTGGGCGGAGAGACCACCTTGAACGTTCATTTCGGAGCACCAGGACCCCTCTGTACCCCCTTCCCGAGTCCAAAAACCCCATACAACTCCTTATTTGGAACCTGGAACCGACCTGAACCCTCATTCCCGGGCACGGCAACCATGCTGAACCCCCATTTCTGGGCACCGGGACCCCCCTGAACATCAGTTTTCAGACACCAGAACCCCTTGAGCCCCAGAACCCAGAAAGGGAACCCTCCTGAGCCCCATTTCCTGGGCACCCACTGCATCCCGTTATCTGGCACCGGGACCCCCTGAACCCCCATTCCGCTGCACCGGGACCCCGTGTGCCCCCGTATCCGGGAATTAAACTCTTCCAAACCCTCCATTCTCACGCACTGGGACCACCCTGCACACCTTTATCCAGCACCACTGCCCCCCTGCACCCCCTTTCCTGGTCCTCTCCCTCTCAGAGACCCCAGACCCCCTTTTCCTTGACCCCCATTGGGTCCCCCATGGACCCCCATTCCTGCCTTTCCCAGCCTCCACCCGCCACTTTCCTTAATCCGTGCACGCCTTTTCCTGGGTACAGGCGCCCCCTCTGTTGGAGTCAGTGAGTCAGGGGTCTCTCTGAATTCTTCAGAGAGAAATCAGAGTGCAGGGATTGAATTAAAGCCTTTGGATGGATTGAAGTATATTAAGCCACTCACACTTAAAATAGACATTTAAGTAGAATGAGTTAGTAATTTTAGGGTGAGTTCTAATGCTTTTAGTAAGTGGACAGTTTCAAATGTCAGAGTAGCAGAGCGAGTTCTAGTGAAGGTTGAAACATACTGATATCTTCAGCAAGAGGCTCCAGGCCCACAATTGTAGACAGGACTTAGACATAACAGAGCTATGGTAAGAATACTGCTTACATTTTTCAGAAGAACAAGATAGGTTGTATGAGTAGTTATATACGTAACCTAGCATGCTAACAAACTAGAATTCTAATAGGTTAAGAAGTGGTGATCCGAGCTTGCATCTCAGTTTGTTGGAAAAATCCTATATGAGTATGTATTGGGGAGAGTTGTTGCTTTTAGCCTTTCTGGCTTTTAGCCATTGGTTTATTGCCACTGCATTTGCCATTGCTTTGCCATTGCTTTTTGCTATTTCCTGTTGAGACTGATGTGCTTTGTAATAAGATGTGCTTTGTAATAAATAACCTTTTTAACTATTAGCTGCTTTGTTTATTTAGAAGATTACCCGACAAAGTAAGAGCCTAAGAGCTCAGAGTAGGTGCTTAGAGCACCGGAGGTCCGGGAACCTCAATTCTGGTGCCCCGTGAGTGGAACGTTGGTTTGTTCCCTTTACTAATAACTTTAGATTACTGTTGGGCCTCCTCAAAGGCCTCAAATAAGTGTGGTAAGGAGAAAGCCAGAAGAAAGGCCCTGCTGACTGCTGGGAGAAGCAAGCACAGCTGGGGAGGAGACTGGGATTTCTCAGTGCCCATCTTATATAGAGGTGAGCAACTTTGGGGTAATCTAGGAGCATGGGAAATATTATGCCAAAAGAACAGAAATGAGAAAAAATACAAAGCTTATGATGATATATTTAAGATAAGCTGAGTGCTGAGGTATATTCATAGAGAAGGGGGGAAATATATTTAAAGAACAGAAATAAAGAGTATAGGAAAGGATCTAGAACTTATAATTCTGTATTTAAGATGAGCTGAGTGTTTAGGTAAATCCACAGAGAAGAGGAGAAATATATTTAAAAAACAGAAGTAAGAGTATGGGAAAGGATACAGAATTTATAATGACGTATTTAAAGTAAGCTAAGTGTTGTGGTGAGTCCATAGAGATGGGGAAAGTGTATTTGAGGAGCAGGAATATATGTATGATTATTTAGAATCTTTATTTAGGAGAAATGGTTTTAGTGTTCCAGATAAAAAGTTAAGAGAACTGTTAATATATGTTAGAAAGAATTTTCCAAATGTAGATCCCGATTCTGTTTTAGGTGAAACTTTCTGGGATCGAGTTGGTCTGAAACTTTTTGATTATGTTTGTTTAGGAGATAGAAAAGCTCCTTTGTTATTACCGTATCAGGAATTGATCAGAGAATCTTTAAGTGAGCCACTTACTGATTCTGAAAAGACAGAGACTTCTTCACTGACTTCTCGGGACTACGGGACCCAGGCCCAGAATATGGGACAGGGACGAGGAGTAGAACCGGGAATGGGGACCGGGACCGGGAATGGGACCGGCTGCCGGGATTGGTTATGGCTTTAGATCTTCAAAGAGCAGAGCAGTCGCTGGCTGCTGTAAAGTTGTTTCTTGTAAAGGCACGTCAGGCTCCAAAGGCAAAGAGCCCAAGGCTCTCAAGTCCCTGTTCAATCTCTCTGCCATAAAGTCCCGATGGAAGCAGGAGCAGCTCTCTGGTGCAAGAGCTCAAAGCTGGTGCAGAGTCTCCAGAGGCAGATGCTCCCTGGCCTTTCTTCTTCTGTTCTTTTCTTCTTCATCTTCCTCCTCTTCTTCTCTCACGTGCTGGTAGTGGTGATGATGATGGTGGGGGGAAATAAGAGAGAGCGACGAGAGAGGAGCGAGAGAGAGCTCTGGCTCCAATACAAGGAGTTTTATTGAGAAATTATCCAGTGAGCCAAAACCACGAACCTGAAGCATTTCTCTAAACCTAGTAGAATTCTGGTTCTCCAATACAAAAGTTTACGTATAACTTGTGCATATTGCCTATCTGTTCTATGGGAACAATATAAAAAATATTTTTACTCTGTCTAGAATTGTGTTTTTAAGCACTCTATGCAGCTTGTTTTTCACAACAGACTCTAAGGGTTTTACTTTTTAAAGCACTCAAGACATATTTCTACATACTTCAATGTAACATTTCTACTTCTACTTCATATTTATGCAACTTAATATTTCTATTTACTTAAAACTGAAGCACGGAACTATTTCATGTTGGAGTGGCTTTATGTACTTTAATTTCTCGAAAGCTTTTAAATTTAATTTTTGCATTCTGTTCTCTCTTGGAGGGACTCCGAGAGGCTTCTGTGTTTCACATTTAAAAAACTGGGAATGGGGAAAGGGACAGGGAACTGGAATGAAAAGAGGAACTAGGAATGGAAATATGGGAACAGGACAGGGAATATGGAAATAGCAATCAGAGAAACAATGTGGGATAGGGACTTAGAAGATAGGACAGGGATTCAAAACTGGAATATGGGAACCATCCTGGAAATACAGAAATGGAAATGCTGTACGTACATACCTGTGAGAGCTTCCTGTCAAATCCTTATCCTTCCCAAAAGACAGGGAATGTAGTACTGGGAATATGGGAACGACAACTGGGCAGAGAATACGAGACAGGGAGAGGGAAAGA
>JAREIS010002545.1:0-10951 GCA_030060385.1 Muscicapa striata striata | reverse complement strand
GCCCAAGCAGACCTGCCACCCCGAGCCTGGCAGCGCTGGTGCCCGGCTCCTGCCCCAGAGACCTGTGCCCTGGGGGCTTCTCTAGCCAGAGGGAGCCAGCCACGTGCACTGGGGGTCATGGCTCCATCCTACAGGGGCTCTTGGCAGAACACCTGCACCAACTGCTGGCAACTCTTTGTTTCTGTCAGGAGGCAGAAGGTGTTGGTCCTGAAATGATTTTTTTCATGGAAAGGATTGGCAGTAGCACCAGAACACCATCAGCTGCCGAGTTTCACGGGACAATAAGATTGTACAGATGCACTGCTATTGGGAGATCAAAATTATGTGAGACAGGGCAACTGAGAGACTTTTCTAGGTGGTATATTGCCTCATGGCATCAATCTCCTAAAAGGGTGAGACATTAAAGGTGTTACATTTAATGCCATCATATCAGAAGCCCTCTAATTCCCTCTTAGGGGAATTACTGCATTACTGCCTGTCGCTGCCTGAGATGGTTACGGAGCGGCGAGAGGAGACAGCAACATGGCAACTCTTACTTGATGCAAGAAGGAGTGCAGTTTATTGAAGAAAGCTGTGGCTTTTTATAATACAGTTCGTGCAAAACAAAATACAGATAGTTCATTGGAGAGACAGAGAGACAGCTCTCGTCTCTCGTTCTCCCATAGATCCAGCAGGTGTGTGTGGGCTTCAGTGAAGCCACAGGCTGAAAATTGTAAAGGCCTAGGCCTTTTCTCACAGGGTCTGAGTTCCTTTCTCAGGCTGTGAAACTCTCTCAGGCCTAGCTGAAACCTTTCCCATGCTAGGGCCTCTGTCTGTACTGTAAACATAAGAGAAAGAATCATAACATAGATAGCACACCTGCTGGATCTATGGGAGAACGAGAGACGAGCTGTCTGCTCTGTCTCTCCAATGAACTATCTGTATTTTGCTTTGCACGAACTGTATTATAAAAAGCCACAGCTTTCTTCAATAAACTGCACTCTTTCTTGCATCAAGTAAGAGAGCTGCCATGTTGCTGCCTCTCCTCTCGCCGTCCGTAACCATCTCAGGTAACAACGACATTTGGCGTCCCACCGAGATAACAACATCTGGGAGCTCCCACCGAGAAAACGACATTTGGAGGTGTCCAGCCGAGATCGTCATTTCAGCGGATTGGGATTGCTTAGCGTCTCTGACCGACGAACAGCACCGAAAACTCGGAGCTGACAGCCTGCATACCAGGCTGAATCCCGAAACCAGGACTGCGAACCTGGGGCCAAGACCGAGCCAGAAACGGCCGGAGTCAGAGAGCCATCTGGGACATTATGGAAAAAATCCATGAAAATTGTCGGTTTTTCTGCTCTCCCACCGAGAGAGCACGGAGCAGTGTGGAGCGGCGCGGAGTTCCAGCAGACCGCGGAGCCCCAGCACCCTGCGGTGCGGAGCGGAGCAGCCCAGAGCGGCCCGGGAGGGAGCCGTGCCATCTCTCATCGGCACACTGCAACCCCTGACAGCGGGAACAGCGAGCAGCTCTGCGAGCCTTCTTCCCCGTTGAGAGAGTACTCTTTTTTCCCCCCCACCCCTCCCAGCATAGCAGCTAGGTGGGAAATTCCGAATAATGGGGATTCATTTATCTAAACAAGAGGAAACTGATTTGATTGCTTTGTTAACTTGGGCGAGAGAGCATGGTTTTTCAGAAGAGGCAGGAGAGTTTTTCTATGAACAAATGGGAAGAATTAGGGACCTTCTGTGGACAGCCCTCCGAAAGGGGGGATGTCTCAGCCGGCCCTCTAATGCTCACCTGGACGACAATTAATCGAAGTTTTTTGGAAGAGGAGACGGGTTTTGAGCGGAGCGAAGCAGGCTCAGAACAGAGCGAGGAAGAATCTGTTTGCTATCCTGGCCACACCACCTTAACAGCGCCGGGCACTGACAGCTCGCAGCAGCCGCCGGCTGGGAGCCGCCCCCCCGTGCAGCCTGCGCTGCCTGAGGGGGGCGGCCCCCCCGCTCTGGGGACGCTGCTCGCTCCTGACAAAGAGGTGCCATCGGCCTGCCCCCCCACCGTGCCGGGGCCATCGCTTGATCTGCCTGCTGCTGGGCCAGTGCCACCCCCTGCAAAGGTGGGGGTCGTGCTGGCCCCTCCATCCGAGATGCTGGCTGACCCCGACCCGCCTGCAGAGACGGAGCTGTCGGCACCGGCCACCCCAGAGAAGGAGGGGGTGCCGGCTCCTCCCTCCCCTCCGATGTCGGAGCTCAGCCTGCCTGCCCAGGCAGGGTCTCGGCCGCCCGTCTTTGCCTCGGCAGAGGCGGGCCCGCCCTCTTTTCTTTTCCCCTCAGCCTCGTCCGTTCGCTCGGAAGCAGTGCCGACCCCAGCGCTGCTCTCGTCAGCCGGAGGAGCTCTGCCCGCCTGGCCGGTCACGAACGGACCCCTCCCACGGGCATTTCCAGCCGCTTCGCCGCTTCCACCCTGTGCTGACAGCACCGATAGCTTTGTCTTTACTTTAGAGGGGGGAGCAGCAGAGGCTGGTTTCATTTCTGCAGTGGTCAAGGAAGGAGGGAGTGCTGGGACAGATGTCTCTGATACTCAAATCAGAGAGACTCAGACTTTTCCTGTGCCTGATGCTGTCTCTAAGATTTCCCTAGGCACTCTAGGTGTCCACGTATCTCCTGAGTGGTGTTTGTTCTCCTTTGCAAAAGGATCCTGTAAAGGATTACAAACACTTCTCTTTTTCCTTTTTCTTTAAAACTAAAAGGGGGACTTGTGGGCTTCAGTGAAGCCACAGGCTGAGAATTGTAAAGGCCTAGGCCTTTTCTCACAGGGTCTGAGTTCCTTTCTCAGGCTGTGAAACTCTCTCAGGCCTAGCTGAAACCTTTCCCATGCTAGGGCCTCTGTCTGTACTGTAAACATAAGAGAAAGAATCATAACATAGATAGCACACCTGCTGGATCTGGTTACGGAGAACGCGAGGAGAGCTGTCTCTCTGTCTCTTGATGAACTATCTGTATTTTGCTTTGAACGAACTGTATTATAAAAAAGCCACAGCTTTCTTCAATAAACTGCACACTTTCTTGCATCAAGTAAGAGAGTTGCCATGTTGCTGTCTCCTCTCGCCGCTCCGTAACCATCTCAGGCAGCGACAGGTGTGCTATCTATGTTATGATTCTTTCTCTTATGTTTACAGTACAGACAGAGGCCCTAGCATGGGAAAGGTTTCAGCTAGGCCTGAGAGAGTTTCACAGCCTGAGAAAGGAACTCAGACCCTGTGAGAAAAGGCCTAGGCCTTTACAATTCTCAGCCTGTGGCTTCACTGAAGCCCACAAGTCCCCCTTTTAGTTTTAAAGAAAAAGGAAAAAGAGAAGTGTTTGTAATCCTTTACAGGATCCTTTTGCAAAGGAGAACAAACACCACTCAGGAGATACGTGGACACCTAGAGTGCCTAGGGAAATCTTAGAGACAGCATCAGGCACAGGAAAAGTCTGAGTCTCTCTGATTTGAGTATCAGAGACATCTGTCCCAGCACTCCCTCCTTCCTTGACCACTGCAGAAATGAAACCAGCCTCTGCTGCTCCCCCCTCTAAAGTAAAGACAAAGCTATCGGTGCTGTCAGCACAGGGTGGAAGCGGCGAAGCGGCTGGAAATGCCGATGGGAAGGGTCCATTCATGACCGGCCAGGCGGGCAGAGCTCCTCCGGCTGATGAGGGCAGCCCTGGGGTCGGCACCGCTCCCGGGCGAACGGACGAGGCTGAGGGGAAAAGAAAAGAGGGCGGGCCTGCCTCTGCCGAGGCAGAGACAGGCCGCCGAGATCCTGCCTGGGCAGGCAGGCCGAGCTCCGACATCGGAGAGGAGGGAGGAGCCGGCACCCCCTCCTTCTCTGGGGTGGCCGGTGCCGACAGCTCCCTCTCTGCAGGCGGGTCGGGGTCAGCCAGCATCTCGGATGGAGGGGCCAGCACGACCCCCACCTTTGCAGGGGGTGGCACTGGCCCAGCAGCAGGCAGATCAAGCGATGGCCCCGGCACGGTGGGGGGGCAGGCCGATGGCACCTCTTTGTCAGGAGCGAGCAGCGTCCCCAGAGCAGGGGGGCCACCCCCCTCAGGCAGCGCGGGCTGCACGGGGGGGCTGGTCCCAGCCGGCGGCTGGTGTGAGCCGTCAGTGCCTGGCGCTGTTAAGGTGGTGTGGCCAGGATAGCAAATAGATTCTTCCTCGCTCTGTTCTGAGTCTGTTTCGCTCCGCTCAAAACCCGTCTCCTCTTCCAAAAACTTCGATTAATTGTCGTCCAGGTGAGCATTAGAGGGCGGCTGAGACATCCCCCTTCGGAGGGCTGTCCACAGAAGGTCCCCTAATTCTTCCCATTTGTTCATAGAAAAAACTTCTCCTGCCTCTTCTGAAAAACCACGCTCTCTCGCCCAAGTTAACAAGGCAATCAAATCAGTTTCCTCTCGTTTAGATAAATGAATCCCCATTATTCGGAATTTCCCACCTAGGTGCTATGCTGGGAGGGGTGGGGGTGGGAGGGGTGGGGGGGGGGAAAAAGAGTACCTCTCTCAACGGGGAAGAAGGCTCGCAGAGCTGCTCGCGGCTCCCGCTGTCAGGGGTTGCAGTGTGCCGATGAGAGATGGCACGGCTCCGCTCCGGGCCGCTCCGCTCCGGGCGCTCCGCACCGCGGGGACGCTGGGGCTCGCGCCGCCCGCACGGCTCCGTGCTCTCTCGGTGGGAGAGCAGAAAAACCCCGACGACTTTTCGCAGATTTTTCCGCAATGTCCCAGATGGCTCTCTGACTCGGCCGTCTCCTGGCTCCGGTCTTGGCCCCAGGTTCGCAGTCCTGGTTTTCCGGGATTCAGCCTGGTATGCAGGCTGTCAGCTCCGAGTTTTTTCGGTGCTGTTCGTCGGTCAGAGATCGCTGAAAGCAATCCCAATCCGCTGGAGTGACGATCTCGGCTGTCACCCCCAAATGTCGTTTTCTCGGTGGGAGCTCCCAAATGTTGTTATCTCGGTGGGACCGCCAAATGTCGCTGCCTGAGATGGTTACGGAGCGGCGAGAGGAGACAGCAACATGGCAACTCTTACTTGATGCAAGAAAGAGAGCAGTTTATTGAAGAAAGCTGTGGCTTTTTATAATACAGTTCGTGCAAAACAAAATACAGATAGTTCATTGGAGAGACAGAGAGACAGCTCTCGTCTCTCGTTCTCCCATAGATCCAGCAGGTGTGCTATCTATGTTATGATTCTTTCTCTTATGTTTACAGTACAGACAGAGGCCTTAGCATGGGAAAGGTTTCAGCTAGGCCTGAGAGAGTTTCACAGCCTGAGAAAGGAACTCAGACCCTGTGAGAAAAGGCCTAGGCCTTTACAATTTTCAGCCTGTGGCTTCACTGAAGCCCACAACTGCCTACTGGTTTTTAGCCAGTCACATATTTTACAAAACTTGGTAACGTCTTTTTACACAAATTAAGAATTGTTTTATGTTTTGCAGCTTTGCCCCAATGCATCATTTTAGCCAATTATATAACACTTCACAAACCTACATTGATACATCTGAAACTTCTAACTAACTTTATAACAGGTTTTATTCCCAAACATTACACTCTTTTACTCTCTTACTTGACATGTTGCTTTGCTTACATAATGCATATCTCCGTTTGCATAAAACATATTTCTACTTAAAAGATGAACTTATATTCTGGTTTTATATCTGCTTTATTTTCATTGTCCTCATTCTCCAAGCTTTCTCCTAGGCCTTAGGTCAAATATTGTATCCGCCTCTATCACTGAGCCTGTATGCACAAGGCCCTGAGAGCTTTCTGTGCCTGCAACTCCCACATATTGTCATGTTTGTCACGGTCCGCCTAATTCGGGCGGGGGTCGTGAAGGTTCTTTTAGAATCTGAGCGTGCAAATGACACACAAAGGGACAATATCAGTTACTTTTGCAAAGATGCACTTTATTTGTGCCACATCAATGTATGCGATAGAAGAAAGAATGGGGGAGGGGAGAGAGAAGAAGGAAAAAGGGGGAGAGATGAGGAGGGGGTCATATGAAAATAGCTACCAACAGCTGGATGAGCCCTCGTGGAATCCTGCCAATAGGCCGTCCAGTGCCACTGGGGAGATCTCGGGGGTCTTCGGTCCGGGGATGGTTTTTATAGTTCTTTCCAAAGCGAGTGGCCTTTAGCCAGAAGGTGGGGAGGCTTAGAACCATTGTTCGTGGGAAACGATATGACCAGGAGAAGTCTAGAAGTAGTGGAGCAGTGCGTGACCAATTATCAGGGCCAGCAGGACCCATGTTCGGGGGTCTCATTGTTTCTTCCATCGTCCAGTGAACACAATACCAATCTTATGACTGGTTACCATGAGAACATATCCTGGCCATTTGAGAGCCGCACCCCACTCAGGCTAGCCAGAGTCCGAAAGCCGTAGTTCAGGGGTCTTCTTTCCTTCCGATGGTCGTTGGTCAATACAGGCTCTAGACGGACTCTCACATCACCCCGTGACCAACGAGCGTCGCTGAAGAACTCCATTCGCATGATGTAGTCACGTCGTCTTTGGGGCTCGTCCGAGTCGGTAGCTAACCCGGAAAACAGGGGCAGAAAAGGGGGAAAAGAGAAAGAAAGGAAAAAGGGAAAAGGGATAAAAATAATCACAGCAAATTGATTAGAGAACAATTCTTCATAATCATTTTGGTTACAATTCAAACAATCAATCAAATTGATCAGATAGTTTTTAAATAACATTAATTCAAATAATTCAAGCAATCACAACAAATCAATAAAATAACTTTCAAACAATTAAAATTTAAACAATTAATACAATTAAAATCAAGACAAATCAATATTGATCATCTTAATAGTTAATACAATTAATTTTCCAAAAACATTTTTAATCACAAGTTAACATTCCGGTGTTAGTGTCCTGACTCTTGCTTCCTGTGTGGTTTGTTTAGTGTCAATAACCTTGGGGGTGTCTTTGGCAGATGGTGTAGTGAACAGATTGTGTGCTTCCATTGCTGGTGCCAGTCGTGTCGACCGTTTTACCATTCTCCAATTCTGAATGTATAAGATGGCTGATAAAACCAATAAAAATCAAAATCAAAAGCACAACAATGGGATGACACAATTTGTTCAGGATGCCGGTAGCAGTAGGTGACCACCCAAAAAGAGTATCCCACCACCTGAGTTCAGCATCCCCTTTTACCCTTTCTAAAACCTGATGTATCTTCTTCACATCATGATGAACTGTCACTAAGGTCTTCTTTCCATTTTCCTTGATTTTTCTTAAGATTCCAATTAAGTCCTGGTGAAACAACAATTGTTTAACCAAAGTGAGGTTCACACCAATCGGAGCAGGCACTAACTGCTGAATCAGTGTAAAGTTAGATTGCAAAAGGTGATGAGACATAACTGGAACAGTATAGGAAAAGTCACAGCCTTTGATCCTGGTAAAATTACAAACACAAAAATTTGAATGATTTTTTAAATTCACAGCTACATCTTCTATAATCACTAAGTTGCAAGCAGTTCTAACACACACGCATCCATTGCCTATATAAACTAGTACTGTTGCAGGAGTCTCGTCAGGGTGTATTTCAAAATGACAGATATTTTGCTCCATGTCTAAACAGATGTCTTGGGCCACATGTCCCGAACAATACAAGATTCTAAATTGACAGTTTGCCACTTCTCATCAATCAGGCGTGCCCATTCTCTGTGTTCAAAAGGGTAGAGGATTGTCCCATCATGGTTTAATCCTAATGCAATAATAGGGTATATCACATGTACTGAAGCGTTACGTATTGTCAGCACAAAAGCGGTGGCTGTGTTTGTACTGGGGTTGTAGGTAAAGTTCACCAGATTCCACCAGGACTGAAATTTCTTTTCAAAATCATTAGCATTGTCCCAAATTATTGTCCGAATTTCAGTAGGGAAAATGCCTTCTTCCCCTTCCCTTATAATTGACGCTACCACAGTCTGCATCCAGAGATGTGCCTGAATGCAACTGAGGGCTAGGGAGATGTTATTTTGAGCAGTACCAAGAGCATCAATTATCAATTTGTGATCATTCACGTTTGTCTTTTCCCAATCCGGTAAAATGTTTGATAATAACCACTGTTGCGTCCCCAGGGCTGTTAAAGAGGACTGCAGGGGTTGTTTCAATTTGGTTAAGTCTCTGGTGGTGGCAACCAATTTATTCATTAATACCTCTGAATCAATGCTGTTTAGAATTCCCAAACCTGTTCCCAGAACACCGATTATGTCATTTGCCATGCGTTTTTTTGGAAGGGGTCCGCTTCTGCAGCCAGGTGGTCCACCCCTGAAACGAAGTTTGTAAGAAAGGTGAACATTCTGGTTGAATTTCTGAGACATTGTTCTGCATCAATAATTTAACTTGTTTAAGAGACCACGCCGGATTGAATATTATCTGTTGTTGTCCAGTTTTCTTGATTATGCAAGGCCCAATTTCATAAATTCTTGGCTTCAGCACAATCGGTGGTTGGGTAGTGGGTGCAATAGACATTACAACATTGATATCAAGTTCTCCCCAGTGTTTAGTGTAATTCTCACCACATGTTACTTTGTGAGGAAATTGCACATTAGTTAGGTTGAGCCAACAATTCTGATTTGAAGCCTCACAAAGTAACACACGGCCATGGGGTCCTATTCCAGAACTGTGTATGGGTTCAACAAGAGATCCAACCACTAATTCACATCGGATAGCAACATCAGAACCTTGTATTAATGAAAGGGGAGGAAAAACTTTATTTTTCTTATCCAGCACTAGGGAAGACTGCATACCAGAGTATATGACCACTGCAGTTAATATGGGTTGTGCCAAAGCATTTCTTTTGAATCTGTGATTCAAGCCTTTCAAGCCTGACGAATCTGCTGGTTTATTTTGCCAATTACATGTCACAAAGACTGATTTGATCAGGGTAAAATTGTGCCAGCAGTCAGTAGGTTCATGCTTAGGCTGCCCTCGAGCGGCTTCGGACTCGTGGGGAGCCAGCTCGGCCCGGCTCGGCCCCCAGCCCCCGCACAGCCCCTGGGGCGGGCTCGGCCCGGCCCCGGCCCCGGGCCCAGCTGCACGGCTCGGCTCGGTTTTCTGCTCCATCTGGCATGGCCAAGCGTTCTGGAGAAGTGGCCCCAGATGGCCACGTAGCTTCTTCACTGTCTGGATACAGACCCCAGCTGAGCACGCAGCAGAGGAGGTCCAGCCATCTCCACCTGGTCCCTGGTGGCCACGTTTTTTCCAGCGTGCCTTCAGCATGGCTACTTCACTTTCTGGATACAAGTTTAACTTAAGTGCCTGGATAAGACTCTAGATCTCCTGAGCTCCCAGAATGAAAGGAATAAAGCAAGAAAAATTACAGAAGTCAGTGAAATGAAGATAAAGTTCCTGATGGAAGAGACTGAAGAGATGCCACTGATAAGTAGCTGAAAACCTTTTTTTTTTTTGTGGGCTTAAAGGGGGACTATGACTTTACTAAAATTCCTTTTAAACTGTGAAATATACTTGGGGAGGCTAGGTGCTTGTGATGAAGACTTATCTTTTTGCTTCAGGAAATGAAGCTCTCTCTGTTTTGGGACTGGAATATGAACAGAGACATTTGATAGAGAAAGAGATGAAGAGACTTTTGTGTTTTTGGCAGCCTGCCTTTAAAATGACACCCCATGTGTTTTTCAGCAACCCATATACAGCTCTGGAAGGACTGTAAAATGGGAGGAAAAAATCATAATTTAGTTTCCTGGGTGGGTGCAGATTATGAGTGAGACACCCTCTAAGCCTAAACAAAAGAAGGAGCTTCTCTCTCTTGATTGAACTGAAATGATTATTTAAGTGAACAACTGACCGAAGTTTTTTTTTCTGTATGTTGCTGGTATGAGAAAGGGGAGGAGGGAATAATCTAGAAATCTCAATCTGAATTGTTTTAGTTTGTTAATAAATTTCTAGTTCCCTGTTTAAGCTTTGAGCCTGCTTTGTCTTTTTACTCTAAACTCGATCCCCAAAAGAAATTAAATATATTAAAATTGGCAAACCCAGTCACACCGCAGACAGCTTCAAAGCTTGGTTACTTCAACATTGTTATTACTGGGATCTAGAGTGTAATTACCAATCCTATCCTGCCGACAGCACTAGGAAGGATCTCGTGGCAGTTCCAGGCGGCCCCGGACAGAGTTTCTTTGTGATGTTGGGATGCAAACCATTTATTTAAAGGGGTTTTCAACACAAGTGGTACTCTCTTCTGAGATCCTAAACAGGTTGTAGGGTAATGAGCTTCCTGGTTACGGTCTTTTAGTAAGACTAGTTGGAGCTTTGGGACAGAAGCATATTTTGGGACCATTTCCCCACCTTATTTACTGACGTTTCCAATCGTGGCGTTTCTTCTGTGGTTTCAGAACCGTTTGGGAATTGTCCTTCACGATCCCATTGGCTGGGATGTATATAAAACCATTTATTCTCTCTGTGCCCATTCTCTCAGGTGAAGTGAGATCATTATCAGATTGAATTCTTTCGTTTTGAATGCCAACCATTCTGTATTCTGCAGATTTTCTCCTGTAGCCCTTTTAAAGGCCTGCTGATAATCCTGATGTATCTCCTGCACCGCCAGTGTTTACCTCTGAGGGCCTGAAAGGACCTAGTAATCTATCTGCCATGCATCCCATAAACCTTTTCACCCTCAGGTGTAATGGGTTGTCCTCTAGATCCCACCTTTCCACCTCAGTGATACACAAGTTTTACAATCTCTCTGGTAACAGGCCAGCCTCAGCATAAAAAAAGGGGGGGGGAAACTTCACAACTGTTCCCAATCAATTCTTCTTATCTGGGTTACTACTAGTATTACAGCCTTTGTCCACCTCTGGATTCCGTCTGCCCTTTACCCCAACCAAAATTTCCTTGACTTGCAATTTCTAAATTCTTCTTTTCTTTCTGCTCCTGGAATCCTGTAACTTGCCATTTCTGTTGCCAGAAGTAACCATTC
>JAREIS010002543.1:0-13834 GCA_030060385.1 Muscicapa striata striata | reverse complement strand
CTCCCGCCGGCGGCAGGCGGATGCTGTTCGGCTGGCTGGCCGGCCCGGGGCCCAGTAGACCTGGTCTCTGGCGGCCGCCGGAGAAGGTAGACCTGTTCACCCGGCGCCGAGGGGCTGCAGCGCCCTCCCGCCGGCGGCAGGCGGATGCCGCCGCCGGCCGTCCGGCCCCGGGCCGGGTAGACCTGGTCTCCGGCGCCCGGAGAAAGGGTAGACCTGTTCACCCCGGCGCCGAGGCGCTGCAGCACCCTTTCCGCCGGCAGCAGGCGGATGCCGCCGGTTGGCCAGCCGGCCCGGGCCGGTAGACCTGGTCTCCGGCGGCCGCGGAGAAGGTGACCTGTTCACCCCGGCGCCGAGGCCGCTGCCAGCGCCCTCCCTGCCGGCGGGAGGCGGGATGCCGCCGGCCGGCCGGGCGGCCCGGGCCGGGTGGACCGTATCTCCGGCCCCCGGAGAGGGTAGATCTGTTCACCCCGGCGCGAGGCCGCTGCAGCGCCCTTTCCGCCGGGAGCAGGCGGATGCCGCCGGCGGCGGCCCGGCGGCCCCGGAAGCGGGTGAACCTGGTCTCCAGTGGCCGCCCCGGAGAAGGGTAGACCTGTTCACCCCGGCGCCGAGGGCGCTGCAGCGCCCTCCCTGCCGGCGATAGGCGGATGTCGCCGGCCGGCCGGCCGGCCCCAGGCAGGTAGACCTGGTCTCCGGCGGCCGCCCGGAGAAGGAGTAGACCTGTGCAACCTGGCGCCGAGGCCGCTACACCGCCCTCCCGCCGGCGGCAGGCGGATGCAGTCGGACGGTTGGTCAGCCCCGGGCAGGAAGACCTGGACTCCGGCCGCCCCGGGCGGGTAGACCTGTTCAATCCGGCGCCGAGGCCGCTGCAGTGCCCTTTCCGCCCGGCAGCACCCGCCTCCGCTGGCCGGCCCGGCGGCCCGGGCGGGTAAACCTGGTCTCCGGCCGCCCCGGAAAGGTAGACCTGTTCACTCCGGCACGAGGACGCTGCAGCGCCCTCCCCGGCGGCAGGCGGGGTGCCGCTGGCCGGCCGGCGGCCCGGGCAGGCTAGACCTGGCCTCCGGCAACCGCCCCGGAGAAGGGTAGACCTGTTCACCCTGGAGCCGAGGGGCGCTGCGCGCCCTCCCTCTGGCGGCAGGGCATGCCGCCGGCCGGCCGGCCGGACCGAGGCAGGTAGACCTGGTCTCCGGCCGCCGGAGAAAGGTGGACCTGTTCACCCCGGCGCCGAGCGCTGCAGCGCCCTCCCCTGCCGGCGGCAGGCGGATGCCGCCCGGCCGGCCGGCGGCCCGGGCCGGGTAGACCTGGTCTCCGGCCGCCCGGAGAAGGGCACACCTGTTCACCCGGCGCCGAGGGCGCTGCAGCGCAATCCCGCCGGCGGCCGGCGGATGCCGCCCGGCCGGCCGGCCGGCCCCAGAGCGGGTAGACCTGGTCTCCGGCGGCCGCCCCGGAGAAGGGTAGACCTGTTCACCCGGCGCCCGAGGCGGCTGCAGCGCCCTCCGCAGGCAGCAGGCGGATGCCGCTGGCCGGCAGCCCGCCCCGGGCGGGTAGACCTGGTCTCCGGCGGGCCCCCGGAAAGGTAGACCTGTTCACCCGGTACCCGAGGGCGCTGCAGCGTCCTCCCCGCCCGGCGGCAGACGAATGACGCCGGCCGGCGGCCGGGCAGGCTAGACCTGGCCTCCGGCGGCCGCCCCGAGGTAGGGTGACCTGTCCACCCCGGCGCCTAGGGGCGCTGCAGCGCCCTCCCCTGCCGGAGGCAGGCGGATGCCGCCCGGCCGGCCGGGCTGACCCCGGGCCCGGGTAGACTTGGTCTCCGGCGGCCGCCCGGGAGAATGGTAGACCTGTTCACCCCGGCGCCGAGGGCGGCTGCAGCGCAATCCCGCTGGCGGCAGGCGCATGCCGCCCGGCCGGCTGGCGGCCCAGGAGCCGGGTAGACCTGGTCTCCGGCCGCCCCAGAGAAGGGTAGACCTGTTCACCCCGGCGCCGAGGGCGCTGCAGCGCCCTCCTCGCCGATGGCAGGCGGATGCCGCCCGGCCGGCGGCCCGGGCAGTTAGACCAGGTCTCCGGCCGCCCGGAGAAGGTGAACCTGTTCACCCGGCCCCAATGGCCGCTGCAGCGCCCTCTCCGCCCGGCGGCAGGCCCGATGCCGCCGCCCGGCCGGCGGCCCAGGAGCCGGGTAGACCTGGTCTCCGGCCGCCCGGAGAAGGGTAGACCTGTTCACCCGGCGCCGAGGGCGCTGCAGCGCCCTCCCCTCCGGCGGCAGGCCGATGCCGCCCGGCCGGCCGGCGGTTCGGGCAGCCTGGTCTCTGGCGGCCGCCCGGAGAAGGTAGACCTGTTCACCCGGCGCCGAGGGCGCTGCAGCGCCCTCCCGCCCGGCGGCAGGCGGATGCCGCCGGCCGGCCGCCGGCCCGGGCCGGGTAGACCTGGTCTCCGGCGGCCGCCCGGAGAAGGGTGAGCCTGTTCACCCGGCGCCGAGGGCGCTGCAGCGCCCTCCCGCCGGCGGCAGGCGGATGCCGCCGGCCGGCCCGCCGGCCCCAGCCCGGGTAGACCTGGTCTCCGGCCGCCCGGAGAAGGTAGACCTGTTCACCCGGCGCCGAGGCCGCTGCAGCGCCCCTGGTCTCGGCCGCCCAGAGAAGGGTAGACCTGTTCACCCGGCGCCGAGGCGCTGCAGCGCCCTCCCGCTGGCGGCAGGCGGATGCCGCTGGCCGGCCGGCCGGCCCGGAGCCGGGTAGACCTGGTCTCGGCCGCCCGGAGAAGGGTAGACCTGTTCACCCCGGCGCCGAGGGCGCTGCAGCGCCCTCCCGCCGGCGGCAGGCGGATGCCGCCCGGCCGGCCGGCCGGCCCGGGCAGGTAGACCTGGTCTCCGGCGGCCGCCCGGAGAAGGTAGAAGGTAGACCTGTTCACCCCGGCGCAGGCGCTGCAGCGCCCTCCCCGCTGGCGCAGGCGGATGCGCTGGCCGGCCGGCAGGCCCGGACTGGTAGACCTGGTCTCCGGCGCCGCCCGGAGAAGGTAGACTTGTTCACCCGCGCGGGCGCTCAGCGCCTCCGCGGCAGCATCGCGGCCGGCGGCCGGCCGCAGTACTGCTCGGCGGCCGGAAGGTGACCTGTTCCAGGCGCCGAGGCGCTGGCGCCCTCCGCGCGGCAGGATGCGCTGGCGGCCGGCGCCGGCAGGTAGACCTGGTCTCCGGCCGCCCGGAGAGGTGACCTGTTCACCGGCCCGAGGCGCTGCAGCGCCTCCCCTGCCGGCGGCAGGCGGATGCGCCGGCCGGCGGCCGGCCCGGGCCGGTAGACCTGGTCTAGCGGCGCCCGGAGAAGGGAGACCTGTTCACCGGCGCCGAGGCGCTGCGGCCCTCCCGCCGGCAGGCGGATCGCCAGCCGGCCGGCCCCGCCTGGTCTCCGGCCGCCCGGAGAAGGTAGACCTGTTCACCCCGGCCCCGAGGGCAGCTGCAGCGCCCTTTCCGCCGGCAGCAGGCGGATGCCGGCGGCCGGGCTGGGGCGGGTAGACCTGGTCTCCGGCGGCCGCCCGGAGAAGGGTAGACCTGTTCACCACGGCGCCGAGGACGCTGCAGCGCCCTCACCGGCGGCAGGCGGATGCCGCCGGCCCGGCGGCGGCCCCGGGCCGGGTGAACCTGGTCTCCGGCGGCCGCCCAGAAGGTAGACCTGTTCACCCCGGCGCCCGAGGCCGCTGCAGCGCCCTCCCGCCGGCGGCAGGCGGATGCCGCCAGCTGGCCGGCGGCGGCCCAGGCCGGGTAGACCTGGTCTCGGCCGCCGGAGAAGGTAGACCTGTTCACCCCGCCGCGGGACGCTGCAGCGCCCTCCCCGCCGGGAGGCGGATGCCGACGGCCGGCCGGCCAGCCCAAGCGGGTAGACCTGGTCTCTGGCGGCCGCCTGGAGAAGGGTAGGCCTGTTCACCCGGTGCGGCAGCTGCAGCGCCATCCCGCCCGGCAGGGCGGACGCCGCCCGGCAACGGCCGGCCGGATCCGGGTCGACCTGAGACTCCGGCACTGAGCCGGGTAGACCTGTTCACCCGGCGCCGGGGGCCGCTGCAGCGCCTCGCGGGCGGCAGGCAGATGCCGCCAGCCGTCCTCCGGCCCGCAGGCCGGTTAGACCTGGTATCCGGCGCCGCCCTGGAGGGTGTAGACCTGTTCACCCCGCGCCGAGGCGCTGCAGCGCCCTCCCGCGGGCGGCAGGCGGATGCGCGCCCGGCCAGCCAGCCCAGCCCGGGCCGAGTAGACCTGGTCTCCGACTGCCGCGCGGAGAAAGGCCAGGCCTGTTCACCCCGGCGCCGAGGGCCGCTGCAGCGCCTCCCGCCGGCGGCAGGTGGATGCCGCCCGGCCGGCGGCCCGGAGCTGGTAGACCTGGTCTCCGGCGCCTACAATAGGGTAGACCTGTTCATCCGGCGCCGAGGCGCTGCAGCGCCACTCCCCGCCGGCGGCAGGCGGATGCCGCCGGCCGGCCGCCGGCCTACGCCGCGTGACCTGGTTCCGGCGCGCCCTGGAGAAGGTAGACCTGTTCACCCGGCGCCGAGGGCGCTGCAGCGCCCTCCCGCCGGTCAGGCGGATGCGCGCCGGCGGCCGCGCCCGAGCGGTAGACCTGGTCTCCGGCGCCGCCCGAGAGGTAGACCTGTTCACCCGGCGCCGAGGCGCTCGCGCCCTCCGCCCGGCAGGCGATGCCGCGCCGGCGCCCGGACGGGTAGACCTGGTCTCGCCGCCTGGAGGGACCTGTTCCCGGCCGGCGCTCGCCTCCCCGGCAGCGATCGCGCGCGGCCCGGAGGACCGGCTCGCCCCGGGAAACCTGTTCACCGGCGCGAGGCTGCGCCTCCCGGGCAGGCGGCCGCCGCGGCGGCCGGCGGTGACCTGTCTCGCCCCGGTAGACCTGTTACCGGGCGCTGGCCCTCGCGGGCAGGGGATCGGCGGCGCGCCGGTGCCTGGTCTCGGGCCCCGGAGGAGACCTGTTCACCGGCGCGGGCGCAGCGCCTCCCGCCGGCGCGGCGGATGCCGCGCCGGCCGCGGCGGGACCTGGTCTCGGCGCCCCGGAAGGTAGACCTGTTCACCCGGCGCGGGCGCTCGCCCTCCCGCGGCGGGCGGATCGCGCGGCCGCCCGGCGTGACCTGGTCTCGGCGCGCCCGGAGAAGGTAGCCTGTTCACCCGGCGCCAGGAGCGCGCGCCCTCCGCCGGCGCGGCGGATGCCGCCGCGCCCGGCCCGGCCGGTAGACCTGGTCTCGGCGCCCGGAAGGGTAGACCTGTTCACCCGCGCGAGGCGCTGCAGCGCCTCCCGCGGCGGCAGGCGGATGCGCCGGCGGCCGCCGGCAGCGGGCCTGGTCTCCGGCGCCGAGAGGTAGACCTGTTCACCCGGCGCGAGGCGCTGCAGCGCCCTCCCGCCGGCAGGCGGATCGCGGCCGGCGGCGGCCCGGCGGGTAGACCTGGTCTCCGGCGCGCCGGAGGACCTGTCCCGCGCGGCGCTCCCTCCGCCGCATCCGCCGGCGCCGCTGCCGGCCCGGGCCTGTTACCCGCGCGAGGCCTGCAGCGCCTCCCGGCGGCGGCCCGGATGCCGCCGGCCGCCGCCCGGCAGGTGGAGCCTGTCGCCGGCCGCCCGGAGAAGGTAGCCTGTTCACCCCCGGCGGAGCCGTCTCCCCCGCGGCGGCAGGCGATCCGCCGGCGCCGGCCCGCGGCCCGGGTAGACCTGGTCTCCGGCGCCGCCCGGAGGGGAGACCTGTTCACCCGGCGCCGAGGCGCTGCAGCGCCCCCGCGCGGCAGGCGGATGCGCGGCGGCGGCGGCCCGGGCGGTGACCTGGTCTCGGCCGCCGGAAGTACCTGTTCACCCGGCGCCGAGGCGCTGCAGCGCCCTCCCGCCGGCAGGCGGATGCCGCCGGCCGGCCGGCGGCCCGGGCAGGTGACCTGGTCTCGCGCCGCCCGGAGAGGGTAGACCTGTTCACCCGGCGCCGAGGCGCTGCAGCGCCCTCCGCCCGGCAGGCGATGCCGCCGGCCGGCGGCGGCCCGGCGGTAGACCTGGTCTCGGCGCCGCCGGAGAAGGTAGACCTGTCACCCGGCCGAGGCGCTGCAGCCCTCCCCGGCGGCAGGTGGATCGCCCGGCGGCCGGCCGGCCCGGGCAGGTAGACCTGGTCTCGGCGCGCCGGAGAAGGTAGACCTGTTCACCCGGCGCCCGAGGGCTGCAGCGCCTCCCCGCCGGCGGCAGGCGGATCCGCCGGCCGCCGGCCGCCCGGCCGGGTAGACCTGGTCTCTGGCGCCGCCGGAGAAGGTAGACCTGTTCACCCGGCGCCGAGGCGCTGCAGCGCCTCCCCCCGGCGGCAGCGGATGCCGCCGGCCGGCCGGCCGGCCCAGCCGGGAGACCTGGTCTCGGCGCCGCCGGAGAAGGGTGACCTGTTCACCCGGCGCCGAGGCGCTGCAGCCCTCCGCGGGCCGGATGCCCCGGCCGGCGGCCATGGCTGGGTAGACCTGGTCCCGGCCCGGCAAGGTGACCTGTTCACGGCGCGAGGCGCTGCAGCCTCCGCGGGGCGCGGATCGCGGCCGCGCCCGCGGGTAGACCTGGTCTCGGCGCCTGAGAGGTGACCTGTTCACCCGGCGCCAGGGCGCTGCAGCCCTCCCGCCGGGGCAGGCGGATCGCCAGCCGCCGCGGCCCGGCGGAGACCGTATCCGGCGCCCGGAAGGTAGACCTGTTCACCCGGCGCCGGGCCGCTGCAGCGCCTCCCGCCTGCGGCGGCGGATCGCGGCGGCCCGGCCAGGCCGGCGTGCCGGTCTCCGGCCGCCGGGAGTAGACCTGTCACCCGGCGCCGAGCGCTGCAGCGCCTCCGCGGCAGGCGGATGCCGGCCCGGCCGCCAGAGCCGGGTAGACCTGGTCTCTGGCGCGCCTGGCAGGGAACCTTTTCACCGGTGCCGGAGCGCGCAGTGCATCCCGCCGGCGCAGGCGGCGCCGCCGGCCACGGCCCCGGATCGGTGACCTGGCTCCGGCGGCGCCATGGGGGGTAGACCTGTTCACCCGGCCCCGAGGCGCTGCAGCCGCCTCCCGCGCGGCAGGCGGATGCCGCCGCCGTCCATCCGGCCCGGCAGGTGACCTGGTATCCGCGGCCGCCCTGGAGGTAGACCTGTTCACCCCGGCGCCGAGGGCGCTGAGCCCTCCCCGGCCGGCAGGCGGATCGCCGCTGGCCGCGCGGCCCGGCAGGTAGACCTGGTCTCGGCCGCCCGGAGAAGAGTGAGCCTGTTCACCCGCCGGAGGCGCTGCAGCGCCCTCCCGCCCCGGCAGGCAGATGCCGCGCCGGCCGGCCGGCCCGGCCAGGTAGCCTGGTCTCGCGCCGCCATGGAGAGGAGACCTGTTCACCCGGCGCCGAGGCCGCTGCGCTCCTCCCGCTGGCGGCAGGCGGATGCCGCCGCCGGCGGCCGGCCCGGGCGGTGACCTGGTCTCGGCGCCCCGGAAGGTAGACCTGTTCACTCGGCGCCGAGGGCGCTGAGCGCTCCCCCGCCGCGGCAGGGGATGCGCGCCGGCCGGCCGGCCCGGCGGTAGCCTGGTCTCGCGGCCGCCGGAGAAGGGTAGACCTGTTCACCGGCGCCGAGGCGCTGCAGCCTTCTCCCGCCGGCGGCGGCGGATCCGCCGGCCGGAGCGGCCGGCCGGGCGGAGCCTGGTCTCCGCGGCCGCCCGGAGAAGGGTAGACCTGTTCACCCGGCGCGAGGGCCTGCAGCCCTCCGCGCGGCGCGCGGCGATGCCCGCCGGGCCGGCCTCCCGGAGCCCGTGACCTGGTCTCCGGCCGCCCGGAGAAGGGTGACCTGTTCACCCGGCGCCGAGGCGCTCCGCCCTCCCGCGTGCCGCAGGCCGGTCGCAGGAGCGCTGATGCCGCCGGCGGCGCCGCCGCGGAGCTGGTGCGCCCGGAGGTACCTGTTACCGGCGCGAGGCGCGGCCTCCCGGGCGGATCGGCGCTGCGCCGGTGACCGTCGGCGCCGAGGAGCCTGTTCACCGGCGGGCGCTGCGGCCTCCGCCGGCGGCGGTCGCCGCGGCGGCCGGCGGGCCTGGTCTCGCGCCCGAAGGACCTGTTCACCGGCGGGGCTGCCCTCCCGCGGGATGCGCGGCCGGCGGCCCGGCGTGCCTGGTCTCGGCGCCCCCGGAAGGTAGCCTGTTCACCGGCCGAGGCCGCTGCAGCGCCTCCCGCCGGCGGCAGGCGGATGCCGCGGCCGCGGCCGCCGGTAGACCTGGTCTCCGGCCGCCCGAGAGGTAGACCTGTTCACCCGGGCGAGGGCTGCCCCTCCCCGCGGCGGCGGATGCGCCGCCGGCCCGGCCATCGCAGGAGACCTGGTCTCCGGCCCCCGAGAAGGGTGAGACCTGTTCACCCGGCGCGAGGGCTGCAGCCCTCCGCGCGCCGGAGGCGGATGCACGCCGGCCGAGCCGGCGCCCCCGGGCGGAGACCTGGGCTCGGCGCTGCCGCGCCGGAGAAGGGTGAGACCTGTTCACCCAGCGCCGAGGGCGCTGCAGCCCTCCCGCCGGCGGCAGGCGGATGCCGCCGGCCGGCCGGCCGGCCCGGGCCGGGTGACCTGGTCTCCGGCCGCCCGGAGAAGGGTGACCTGTTCACCCGGCGCCGGGCGCTGCAGCCCTCCCGCCGGCCAGGCGGATGCCGCCGGCCGGCCGGCCCGGCACGGTAGCGGTCTGGCCGCCGGAAGGTGACCTGTTCACCCGGCGCCGAGGCGCTGGCGCCTCCCGCGGCAGCGGATCGCCGGCGGCGGCGCCGAGCGGGGCCTGGTCTCGGCCGCCGAGAGGTGACCTGTTCACCGGCGCGAGGCGCTGCCCCTCCCGCGGCGGCGGCGGATCCGCCGCGCCGGCGGCCCGGCGGTAGACCTGGTTCCGGCGCGCCGGAGAGGTAACCTGTTCCCCGGCCGGCGCGCGCCCTCCGCGGGCGGCGGTCGCCGGCCGGCCGGCGCCGGCAGTGACCTGGTCTCCGCGCCGCCCGGAGGTGACCTTTCCCCGGCGCGAGGGCTAGCGCCCTCCCGCGAGCGCAGGCGATCCCCGGCCGCCGGCCGACCCCGCCGGGGAGGCGGACCGGCTGGCGCGCCCGGAGAAGGTAGCCTGTTCCGCCCCGAGGAGCGCTGTCAGCCCTCCAGCCGCGGCAGGCGGAGCCGCGGCCGCCGGCCCGGCCCGGGTAGCCTGGTCTCGGCGCCCCGGAAGGGTAGACCTGTTCACCCGGCGCCGAGGCGCTGCGCCCTCCCGCCCGGGCAGGCGGATGCCGCCGGCCGGCCCGCCGGCGCGGAGACCTGGTCTCTGGCTGCCGCGCCCTGAAGGGAGACCTGTTCACCCCGGCCTGGTCTCCGGCGGCCGCCCTGGAGAAGGGTAGACCTGTTCACCCGGCGCCGAGGCGCTGCAGCGCCCTCCCGCCGGCGGCAGGCGGATGCCGCCGGCCGGCCGGCCCCCGGGCCCAGGTGCGACCTGGACTCCGGCTGCCTGAGCCGGGTAGACCTGTTCACCCGGCGCCGAGGGCCGCTGCAAGCGCCTCCCGCCGGCGGCAGGCAGATACCGCCAGCCCCGTCCATCCGGCCCCGCGGCAGTTAGACCTGGTATCCGGCGCGCCCTGGAGGTGTAGACCTGTTCACCCCGGCGCCGAGGACGCTGCAGCGCCCTCCCGCCGGCGGCAGGCGGATGTCGCCGGCCAGCCAGCGGCCCAGGCCGTGGACCTGGTCTCCCGCCGCCCGGAGAAGGGTAGACCTGTTCACCCCGGCGCGAGGGCGCTGCAGCGCCCTCCCGCCGGCGGCAGGCGGATGCCGCCCGGCCGGCCGGCCCGGGCTGGTTAGACCTGTTCTCCGGCGGCCACCTTGGTGAAGGGTAGACCTGTTCACCCGGCGCCGAGGCCGCTGCAGCGCTCTCCCCGCCGGCCGGCAGGCGGATGCCGCCGGCCGGCCGGCTGGTCTCCGCGGCCCCGGAGAAGGTGACCTGTTCACCGGCGCCGGGCGCTGCAGCGCCTCCCGCCCGGCAGGCGGATGCCGCCGGCCGGCCGCCGCCCCAGACGGTAGACCTGGTCTCGGCGCGCCCTGGAGAAGGTAGACCTGTTCACCGGGCCGAGCGCTGCAGGCCTCCGCCGCGGCAGGCGGGCGCCGGCGCCGGCCGGCCCCGTCGGGTCGACCTGGCTCGGCGGCTGCCTGAGCGAGGTAGACCTGTTCACCCCGGCGCCGAGGCGCTGCAGCGCCCTCCGCGGCGGCAGGCGATGCCGCAGCCGCCGCCAGCCCGCAGCCGGTTAGACCTGGTTCGGCGGCCGCCCTGGAGAATGTAGACCTGTTCACCCGGCGCCGAGGCGCTGCAGCGCCTCCGCCGGCGGCGGCGGATGCCGCGGCCGGCCGGCCCGGCCCGGGTAGACCTGGTCTCCGCGCCGCCCGGAGAAGGTAGACCTGTTCACCCGGCGCGAGGGGTCGACCTGGTCTCCGGCGCGCCGGAGAAGGTAGACCTGTTCACCCCGGCGCCGAGGACGCTGCAGCGCCCTCCCGCCGGCGGCAGGCGGATGCCGCCGGCCGGCCCGCCGGCCCGGAGCCGGGTAGACCTGGTCTCCGGCGGCCGCCCCGGAGAAGGGTAGACCTGTTCACCCGGCGCCGAGGCCGCTGCAGCGCCCTCCCGCCAGGCAGGCGGATGCCGCCCGGCCGGCGGCCCTGGAGCCGGGTAGACCTGGTCTCCGGCGGCGCCGGAGAAGGGTAGACCTGTTCACCCGGCGCCCGGGTGACCTGGTCTCGGCGCCGCCTGAGAAGGTAGACCTGTTCACCCGGGCGCCGAGGCGCTGCGGGCGCGTCCCGCCGGCCGGCAGGGCGGATCCCGGCGCCGCCGGCCGGCCCCGGCCGGAGGTGACCTGGTCCCGGCGGCCGCCGGAGAAGGGTAGACCTGTTCACCCGGCGCCGGGCGCTGCAGCGCCTCCCGCCCGGCAGGCGGATGCCGCGGCCGCCGGCCGGCCCCGGCCGGAGACCTGGTCTCTGGCTGCCGCCTGGAGAAGGGTAGACCTGTCACCCGGCGCCGAGGCGCTGCAGCGCCTCCCCGGCGGCAGGCGGATGCCGCCGGCCGGCGGCCGGCCCGAGCCGGTGACCTGGTCTCGGCGGCACCCCGGAGAAGGGTAGACCTGTTCACCCGGCGCGAGGCGCTGCAGCGCCCCGCCCGGCAGAGGATGCCGGCTGCGCCGGCCGGCGCCCGACCGGGTAGCCTGGCTCCGGCGCCGCCGGAGAGGTAGACCTGTTCACCCGGCGCCGAGCCGCTGCAGCGCCCTCCGCCGGCGGCGGATGCCGCCGGCCGCCGCGCCCGGAGCAGGAGGACCTGGTCCCGGCCGCCGAGAAGGTAGACCTGTACACCCGGCGCCGAGGCGCTGCAGCGCCTCCCGCCGGCGGCGGATGCCGCCGGCCGGCCGGCCCGAGCGTGACCTGGTCTCCGGCGGCCGCCGAGAAGGGTAGACCGTCACCGGGCGCCGGGGCCGCTCAGCGCCTCCGGCCGGCGCAGGCGGATGCGCCGCCGGCCGGCCGGCCCCGGCCGGTGAGACCTGGTCTCCGGCGGCCGCCCGGAGAAGGGTAGACCTGTTCACCCCGGCGCGCGGCGCTGCAGCGCCTCCCGCCGGCGGCAGGCGGATGCCGCCGCCGGCCGGCCGGCCCGGAGCCGGGACCTGGTCTCCGGCGCCGCCCGGAGAGGGAGACCTTCACCCGGCGCCGAGGACGCTGCAGCCTCCGCCGCCCGGCAGGCATGCCGGCCGGCCGGCCGGCCTGGAGCCGGGAGAGAGCCTGCCTGCCGGCCGCCCCGAGAAGGGTAGACCTGTCACCCGCGCCGAGGCGCTGCAGCGCCCTCCGCCGCGGCGGCGGATGCCGCCGGCCGGCCGCCCCGAGCCGGGTAGACCTGGTCTCGCGGCCGCCCGGAGAAGGGTAGACCTGTTCACCCGGCGCAGGCGCTGCAGCGCCTCCCGCCGGGAGGCGGATGCCGCGCCGGCCGGCCGGCCCCGAGCGGTAGACCTGGTCCGCGGCCGCCCGGAGAAGGGTAGACCTGTTCACCCGGCGCCGAGGCCTGCACGCCTCCCCGCGGCAGGCGGCGCCGCCGGCTGGCCGGCCCCGAGCCGGGCAGACCTGGCCCAGCGGCCGCCCTGAGCCGGGTAGACCGCTTCCTCCCGGCGCGAGGGCCGCAGCGCCGTCGCCTCCGCGGCGGAGGAGATGCCGCCAGCGGGGGCCGCTGCCGCCTCGCCGAGCCGGTAGACCTGGTCATCCGCGGCCGCCTGGAGAATTGAGACCTGTTCACCCCGGCGCCGAGGACGCTGCGCGCCTCCGCCGGGCAGGCGGATGCCGCGGCCGGCCGGCCGCCCCGAGCCGGGTCAGACCTGGTCTCCGGCGGCCGCCCGGAGAAGGGTAGACCTGTCACCCGGCGCCGAGGGCGCTGCAGCGCCTCCCGCGGCGGCAGGCGGATGCCGCCGGCCGGCGGCCCCGGAGCCCGGAGAGACCTGGTCTCGGCGGCCGCCCGGAGAAGGGAGCTGTTCACCCGGCGCCGAGGCGCTGCAGCGCCTCCCGCCGCGGCAGGCGGATGCCGCCGGCGCCACGGCCACGGAGCCGGGTAGACCTGGTCTCGGCTGCCGCCCGGAGAAGGGTAGACCTTCACCCCGGCGCCGAGGCGCTGCAGCGCCCTCGCGGCGACAGGGGATGCCGCGGCCGCCGGCCGACCCGGAGCTGGTAGACCTGGTCTCCGGCGGCACAGCAAGGGTAGACCTGTTCCCCGCCCGAGGCGCTCAGCGCCTCCCGCCGGCGACAGGTGGATGCCGCGCCGGCCGGCCCGAAGCCGGCAGACCTGGTCTCCGGCAGCCGCCCTGGAGAAGGTAGACCTGTTCACCCCGGCGCCGACGGCGCTGCAGCGCCCCGCCGCGGCGGCGGATGCCGCCGCCGGCCGGCCGGCCCGGAGCCGGTAGACCTGGTCTCAGGCGCGCCCGGAGAAGGGTAGACCTGTTCACCCCGGCGCCGGTGGGACGCGGCAGCTCCTCCCCGCCGGCAGGCGAATGCGCGCGCTGGCGCGGCCGGCCGGCCCCGGAGCTGGGTAGACCTGGTCTCCGGCGGCCGCCTGGAGAAGGGTAGACCTGTTCACCCCGGCGCGCCGGGAGCGCAGCGCCCTTCCCCGGCGGAGGCGGATGCCCGCCGCCGGCGGCCGTCGCCCGAGCCGGGTAGACCTGGCCCCGGCGGCCGCCCGGAGAAGGGTAGACCTGGTACCGAGCGCCCGGCTGGGCCGCTGCAGCGCCTCTCGCCGGCGGCAGGCGGATGCCGCCGGCCGGCCGCCTGGCCAGCCTGAGACCTGGTCTCGGCTCGCCGGAGAAGGGTGCCGTCACCCGGCGCCGAGGACGCCAGCGCCTCCGCCAGGCAGCATCCCGCGCCGCCGCGGCCCGACCGGTAGACGTGGCCGCCGCGCCGCCCCTGAGCCGGTAGACCTGTTCACCGCGGCGCCGAGAGGCTGAGCGTCACCCCGCCGGGCACGCGGATGCCGCCGGCGCGGCCCATGCCGGCTAGACTGGTCTCCAGCGGCCGCCGGAGAAGGTCAGACCGTTCAGCCCGGGGCGCCGAGGCGCTGCAGCGCCTCCGCCTCGGCCGGCGGATGCCGCAGCCGCCGGCGGCCCCGGGCCGGGTAGACCTGGTCTCCGGCGGCCGCCCGGAGAAGGGTAGACCTGTTCACCCGGCGCGAGGACCGCTGCAGCCCTCCCCGCCGGCGGCAGGGATGCCGCGCGTAGACCTGTTCACCCCGGCGCCGAGGACGCTGCAGCGCCCCCGCCGGCGGCAGGCGGATGCCGCCGGCCGCCTGACCGGCCCCGGAGCCGGGTAGACGAGGTCCCCGCGCCGCCCGGAGAAGGGTAGAGCTGTTCACCC
>JAREIS010002542.1:0-11443 GCA_030060385.1 Muscicapa striata striata | reverse complement strand
ATGATAAATGATGGAGAGCAGCTTGGGGAGCTCATCCAGATACTCCCTCATTCCCTAGTATAAATCTCAAGTGTCCCAGAGAGACCTGTGAGCATCTGAGTGGCTCAGATGGCCAGCAGCTGCTTCCTTTTGAATTACACAGATCTGTTCTGCTCCCTATCCCCATCTACCAGCTCAGGAAAAAACTTGTCCTGAAGACAACCTGTCTTATTATTAAAAATGTGGTAAGGAATAAGCAATCAGGAATATAGATTGTCGTTACCACTAATGTATTGATAAAATCATTTTTCTTATGCTTCACAGAAGCTGCCAGGTTAAGCTTTAATATACCTTTCACCACTCAACTTTTCTGATGGAATGACCTAACAACTTCATTAAACACTTCCTGAATTGCCTTCTCCTTTCTCCAAAGTTGATCCACCCTCTCGATTTTCCCAAGTCCTTGCAAAAGCTCAGTGCTCTGCAGGGTCAGTAGTTTACCTCACTGACTTGTCTATTGGCAGACTGGGACTGCCTGCTAATCTGCGTTCAAGATTTCATTCTGGAACTGTTTCCATCTTTCCTGGACATTGTATTAAAAGGCTGTTTTCCTTTAAAAAATCCATACCTGATTCAGTTATCCCCATACCTGCATCCTGAATAAGCCAAAGTCTGCTCTCTCTAAGTCCAGTGTAGAACTTTTGTTGATGCCGCTCCTTACTTCCAAATATATTTAAAAACTCCATAATTTCATGATCACTGAAATTATTGGTCAGTCTATGCAGCCAACAACCATCACATCTCAGTCCAGCCCTTCTCTGTTTGTGAACAGCAGGAGACAGAGCTTTTCTTGGGAGTGGGAAGAGAAGGGATCCTCCCCAAAGTGCAGCTTGGAAGGTTCAGCCTGAAGGTGAGGAAGCAGAAAATTTCCTCCCAGGGTAGAATGTTAGTGGCTGAGGTGTCCCAGCGTGAGGCTGGGCCATGCCATGGCTCTGTGTGCCAGGATCCAGCAGCGCTGGGTGCAGAGAGCCCAGGGAGGGCACAGAAATGCTGGGCTGAGAAATGCTGGGGGGACAGCAAGATGGGCGTGTGCAGCCGGGCAGGGCAGAGGAGCAGCATGCACAGGGGGCACAGTTTGCAGGAGAGATGGCCAAGGGCTGGGCAGGGCTGGCAGGGCCAGAGGCACCCAGGCCTTTGTGCCCTGGGCTGGGCAGGGCCTCTGCAGGCCCCACAGAAGGAGCTTTCCTTGCAGAGGCTGCACTTTGCTTCTGCCTCAGCCCTCCCTGGCCACGCAAGCTGGCAGGGCTTGCAGGTTGATGACATTTGTCCTTGTTGCCCCTCACATCCCACTGCCCCAGGAACAGCCCTGAACCACCCGGGAGGGACAGGCCCTGCTGTGCCAGGCCTGGGCTCAGGCCTTGGCCTTTCTGCTGCCTCCAACCAGCCCAGGCCTTGCTCAGCATTGCAGTTCCCTGCTCACAGCCTTGGGCTCCTGAAATCCTGGCCTCAAGGATCTGCTCTCACCAGTCCCTGGGGAGCCTTTGGCAGTCCCTGCCCTCAGTGGGGCCACTGATGCTCCAAGGGACTTGGAGTTTTGCTTCTGTCTCCTTGAGCAGCTTCTTCAACCTTCTTTCAGTGACTGAGGGTCCTGGACTCAGCCCGAAATCTACAGTAGGAATCATTAAAATACAGAAAGGCCTCAGGAGCTCTTCGTGTTTCTTCAATTGCCATCGAGTCTCCAGGGCTTGTACTGCTGCTTGGAGTTAGTTTGGAGTTCTGTTAAGGAGGAAGATTTCAAAGTGCATCTCAAGACATTATTTTCCTTAAGGGAATGTTTTTCTATTTTTCATTTCAGAAAGAATGTGATAGAAGAACTCCCCATGTGATGCTGATGTTGAATGTCTCCTTAGGACGCCTGGGCATGGAGAAGAATGAGCCCCTTGCAGGGTGATCCTGTTTGGACAACCTGCTCCTCACCCCCAACCTCACTATCTCATGATATCTCCCACCTGGGACTGACAACCAGAAATATAAAAAAATCCCATAAATTTCTTTTTAAAATTAAAATGTTAATAAATATTAGAATTATATTTTTCTTATTTTTAATATTACTATTCTATACATTTAACCTAATTTTTATAATTATATTAATAATCTTTACATTATTAACAACCAAATAAATTATTGGTCATTGTTTCTAAGTAACACAATTCCCTTAATTAATTAATTAAGATCTATTGGTTATTTATTTCACCCTCTTTAAGATAATTTGTAATATTTGTAGTCATTTTAGCATCTGTATTATCAACTTTTTCTCAGACAGGGTCAAGGTGCGCACTTTAGGGTCCAGGGAGACATTCCTGGGGCACATTTGGGGCATTTTGTGTCTGGAGAAAGAATTTTGAAGGAAGTTGAGAGACAGGAGGACACTTGGGGGTGTTGAGAGAGAACTCGGGTACTGAGAGAGAACTTGGGTACTAAGAGAGAACTTAGGGATCCTGAGTGAAAAATCTGGGCTTCAGAGCGGCACCTGAGGGTCCATGGGAGCATTTGGAGGTCAGCGAGGGGAATCTGGGGCCGTTCAGGGTCCAGACGGGCACTTGGGGAGCTCTAACGGGGCTCTCGAGGGCACGGGGGGTGATGAGAGTTGTAGGCGTGGGTATAATACAGTTTAATGAGGCTGTAGAGCATCATGGGAGTTGTAAGCCCTGCTGAGTTGGTTGTTTATGTTCGACTCAGAGCATGATGGGAGCTGTAGTCCCGGAAGTGACGGAGAGGGCATCTGGGGGTCCAGGAAGGCACTTGGGAGACACTTTTGTGTCCAAGCCACGACTTGAGGTTATCAGGGGGGAATGTATACAGTTCGGGAGCACGTTGGGGGAGGTCAGGGAGCTCTAACTGGGCTCCTTAGAGCACAGGGCACAGCAAGAGTTTTAGGCACTCCGATGAGGCTCTATTGGGCTGCAGGGCATGATGGGAGTTAGAGGCAAAAAGAAAAGATGGTGCAAAGAGCAGGCACCCCATCTGAGGCCCCAATCCCTGGCACTGATTGGGTGTGGGCAGTGATGGGCAGGGATCTTGACAAATGGGAGGCGGCAGAGGCGAGAACAGCTCATTGAACCCCTGCAGTCCCTCGCAGTAGAGCCCAGGTAATCTCCAGTACATGCCAGTCCCACCCAATACACCTGAGTTTATTCCCAGTCCCTTCCAGTTCTCCCCAGTGTCATCCATTCTAAGCTCCAGTGTCCCCCAGAGTTCATTACAGTGTTCCCAGTGTCCCTAGTTTGTCCCAGTATTTCCCAGTATCACCCCCAGTATGTCCCAGTGTCTTCCACAGCATTCCCAGTGTTCCCCAGTATGTCCCAGTCCTCCTCAGTGTTTCCAAGGAAACTTGAACTTCTCACGGTTGCCGTGGCCCCCAAACCCATCAGTGGAGTCAGGGCAGTGTCCATGGCCACAGCCCTTGGCAGTGGCCCATTGCAGGTTGGGATGATGATCCACCCTCACAACTGGCCCAGGGCAGCTCTGCAGTGGATTTGGTGGCACCTTGGGCTGTCACACACCATAGGAGTTTGTCTGTTTGCAGTAGGGAAAATGAGGAGTTGTAGATTGCTAGAAAAGAAAAAGAAAAAAAAAGGAAAAGGAAAAGGAAAAGGAAAAGGGAAAAGATAAGAAACACATCTCTTTGTCTCTTTTTGCAGCTCATTCTCAGAGTACAGCAGGTTCCAGGTGAGTGAGGACAGCCTGGATGGGATTGGGGAATGTGGAGCAAGATTGTCTACCCTAGGTCAGACCTCAAGGCACAGCTTCTCTGAGCAGGCCAGAGTTCCTGAGGAGATGTCAATCTCAGAATGCTGCAATCACCTCTGCTCTCAAGATAACAGCATAAAACACACCCTTTAAAATAGGAATGTGTATTTCCTAGGAGCCTTTTGAAGTATTTCTTCATAACCGGAGTTAAAAACCTTCTTGATGAACTGCACTAGACCAGAGGGAAATCAAGGCACAGCAATGCTTTGTTAGGAAACCTCTCAAGAATCCATGCAGAATCGAACTCCAAAGTTTCTAATACCGTTCATGGGTCTCACTGAAGGACACAACTGAGAAAAGTTCCCAGTTCCAGTTAGAGCAGGAAACTGGCGGTAGGATGACAGGTTGGGACAAAGAGAAGCCAAGTCTTGGTGCCCTGGGGCACAGCAGGGTCTGTGCCACCAAGGGCTCTGAGGAGACACCTTGTCCTGAGCCACTGAGGCCTCCTGGCACAGCCCCAGCAAGGCCAGGCACTGTCACCCCTTGTCCTGCCCTCAGCATCCCCCCACATCCCAGTGGCCTCAGGGATCTGCTGGGACCAGTCCCTGGGGAGCCTTGGTCAAGAATGACCCCGGGGGCCTCCTTCATGCTCCCAGGGACTGCAGGTTTCTCAAAGGACTTTGGGTTTTGCTTTTGCCTTGGAGTCTCTGAGAGCTTTGTGCAATCATGGCCTCCAATGATCTGCTTTAATTAGTCTCTTGAGAGCCTTTCTCAGAACAGCACTCAGTGGGGCTCATTAATGCTTCAAGGTACTTCAGCTTTTTAAAGGTACTTTCTTTTTTCCTTTTTCTCCGAGTCTCTGAGAGGTTTTTGTGCAATCATGGCCTCCATTTCTCTCCTCCAAGGAGTCCATGAGGAGCCTGTGTTGGGCTCATCATGAAGATTTCCTATGATAATTATGGAGAAATACTTCAAAGAGCTTCTGAGAATTACACAGTCCTATTTTTAAAGGTGTATCTTATTGATGTTCTCTTTAGAGAAGAGGTGGCTGGAGAATTCTGTGATTGATATTGATCCAGAGTCTCTCCTCAGGAGGTCTGGCCTGCTCAGAGAAGCTGTGCCTTGAGGTCTGACCCAGTGTGGAAAACCTTGCTCCACATTCCCAAACTCCATCCTGTCTGTCCTCCCTCATCTGGGAGCTGCTTCACTTGGAGAAATGGCAGCACTCAGGCAAAGTTTTTCAATTTTTTTTTTTTTAAGCAATCAAGAACTCTTGAGTTTCCTCATAGAAAACAGTCACACTCCTCAGGTGTGTGCCAGCCCAAAGTGGCACCAAGGAGGCTCCCCTTCCCCAAGGCAGAACCCTGCAAGGAATGTTTGAGCCCTTTGCACTCCTTGGTTCCCTGAGGCTTTGCAGTGTCACAATGCACCCTTAGTTCCATGAGTTCCAGACTGTCACAATGGATATTTGGGTCCATGCGGCCCTACGGTGTCACAATGCTCTTTTTGGTTCCATGAGGCCTTGATCTGTCTCAATGGACTTTCAGTTCCTTGAGGTTCTGTGCTTAACAATGGTCTCTGTATTTCCAAAGTGTCACAACAGACCCTTGGTTCCACGAGGTTCATTGGTGTCACCATGGTCTCCTTGGCTCCATTAGGCATCACAATGTCACAACGCACCTTTGGTTCCACGAGGTTCCTGCACAGGACTTCCCCTATGGCACAGCAGAGCTCATCTCTTCTGTCCATCAGCTGGGGCCATAACTCAGGGCATTTTCCCCCTCTCAGGAATTGCTGAGATAACCCAGGCTGGACATCTGTCCTTTCCTGAGTTCTCTCTGGTGCCAGGCAGGTGGAATTCCCAGCTCACCATGAGCATCTTGCCTTGTGAAGAGACTGAAGGGAGATAAGTCTTGAATTTCTAAGTGACACACGCTTCACTTTACAAACTAGAAAAGCCACACAAAACTTGCACAAAGCAGAAGTCTTCTGCATAGTCCCTGGAAATGGGTAGGGTTTCTCTCCCAAGTCTGGATGCATCTTTGTGGTTCCTTTTCAGGAAGCTCAGTGAAAGGGCTCCATTTGTTCTCCTTCATCAATTCAGTGGTAAGTTACATTGACTCCTGATCTCTGCTATTTCTTCACATGCTGTAATATAGCAAACTTTGTTGAGCACTGTGTTTGTATCTACCTGTACTTCTTCTGTTTATCCTGTGCAGTAAGTAGTCCGATTAAAATTTCTTGTCTGTTAATCTCAAGGCCACTCAGTAAAAAATTCTTTTTATAATAGACATAATCGGCCATTCCTAAGAACTTGAGAGCAAATGCAATTTGGGGTGCAGGTTGACTGAAACAGAACTAATGATTGAAACCTCAGCATAAGGCAGGACCTTGTCTAAGCTTTCACTCCATTCAAAACATATATCATTTAAAAACAGAAAGAGAGAAGACATTTTTTCCCATTGATTCCTTTCCTTTTTATAGATTGATATCAGCAATCTCCAATTGATATTGATCCTCAGCACCTCCTAATGCAGTCTGAATAGATATGAACATCAAGGCCCTTCATGGCTTATAATCAATCACACTTTGCCCCTACCCCCACCCCACCATTTCCCTCATCCAACCCCTGGCACTCAGAGCAGCCTTGTGCAATCTGAGCTTCCTCCACTCCAGGCTGTGCCTGCAGCTTTCAGCTCTTTGGCACCAACTCCCACCTGCTTTCCTTGCAGAGGGAGCTGCCCCAGACACTGAGGGATGTTCATTTACTGTCAGCAAATAAACCAAGGGAAGGAACAGCTCCATAAAGAACTCAAGTCATTCCTCTGCTGGATATTACATCCACTTTCCATAGCAGAAAGTCTCAGAGCAATGGAAAACACGTTCTATGTCCAGCACAGATCCCAAGATGCCCCAAACCCTCCCTGCCCTGATTCTGCCCAGATTTGCTCTTTGCACACACAAGTCCCACGCTGAAGTCATGAGCTCCATCCATGCCCAGAGGGAGGAAAAGAGAGAACGTGGCTGAAGAGCTCTCTTGGGCACAGCTACAGCTGCACTAATGCCAATGTCCTGGGCTCACAGGAACTTGATCCAACAACCTCTGCAGCACCTATACCCTGGGTATAAATCTGGCTGGATGGCCAGGCCCAAGGAGTGCTGGGCACTGGAGCCACATCCAGGTATGTCTCCTGGGCTCAGGATTGGGGCCAGGGCAGTTCAATGTTTTCTTGCTGATCTGGACGAGGACATGGAGAGCACCCTCAGTGAGTGCCCAGGTGAGCCCAAGCTGGCTGGGAGTGTGGCTGTGCATCAGGGCAGAAAGCTCTGCAGAGGGATCTGGACAAGCTGGAGTCATGGACCCAGGACAACTGGATGAGGTTCACCAAGGCCAAGGGCCAGCTCCTGCCCTGGGCTCACAACCACCCCAAATCCCTGGCTGTGCCCTGCCCTTGATGCCCACGGCCTGTCCTGTTTCCTTCCTCCCTCCATTGCCAGGGACTTTCTGGGACAAGGGAGCTCTGTTGTGGGTATGGAAGGAGGTGCAAGTGCCACTACTGCAGTGGGAACCACAACTCATCAGGTTTGGTTTGGATCAGGAACTGGTGAGACTCAGAGGCACAGGAAGTATTCTCTTAATGGCCAACAGATCATAGCTTAACATGGTACAAGTTAATAACAATCACACTCTTCTCTGAGCTATGTGCAATGTTCCAGCAGCGTCTGATGCGTCCATCGTCCACAGGTAATTTCCATACTAATATTAATTTTAGAGAAACATAGTTCTCTGATAGATAAAAACACAGTGAAGTTGTTGTATCCGGATGCTCTCCCTTAAGTGGGGTAAAAAAGCCTGAACAACTCCCAGTTTGCAAAGCTGCCATTGGTGGATGGAGAAGGGGGACAGGATGCTATTGGTCTTGAGGAAATGCTGAAACCAGCCTGACTCATTTTATCTCCTACTCTCATGGCTGAATGTCCTCTCATTCCCCTTCAACCCATTGTCTTTTGTTTTTCCTAAGGCCCCTCGGTGAAGAGCCTGGCTCTGTGTTCTCCATCAGCTCCTGGGTGGCACTGCAATTCTGGCATGAAGAGCCCCTCAGCCTTCCCTGCTTAGGGCTGGACAAGCCCAGCTCCCTCAGCCTCTCCTCACAGCCAAAGGGCTCCAGCCCCACCTTGGATGCCCTTCCCTCACCTTGCTCCAGCTGCCACATCTTTCCTGCCCTGGGGAACCCAAACCAGGCCCCAGTTACGTGGATAATCCATGTTCTGGATGTACTGGTCACACAGCCCTGGCCCCTTGTCCCCATGTCAGGCTCTGGGGGTTGATTTGTGGAACATCCTTGGGGGAGGCTGTGGCACCAGATGGACCAGGGGGATACAGAGGGACAGGGGACCCTGCTGGGCATGAACAGCTTTGGACTTCTCTGGGAAAAATGTGAGGGGAGGCTGGGGCAGAGTGACCAACCCACTGACCTCACATAGCCCCAACTGTGATGTCACTGGTCTACCTGCAATGTTACAGCCTGTTCCTTTATGTGTCACAGGTGGTCTCTGACGTCACAACCCACACTATGATGTCACACCTCCATCCTGTGATGTCACAGCCTGCTCTGTGATGTCACAGAGAGCCTGTGATGTTGTAGCACCTCAATGACCTCACAAAACCCACTCTGTGATGTCACAGCCCACCCTATGACCTCATGTTACCAGATTATAAATTGCCCACACCAGGTAGGGTAACACAATGCTTATTCTCCAAAACCACTGGCCTCTGGAAACCACACAATTCCCGTTATGTAAGAAGGTGAACTGGATGTTCACCAGCCTCAGTGTCCTGCCAACTCAGCCTGGCTGACTGGAACACTGTGATTCACTAAAATATGGGTATTGATCTAATACCGATACCCAACTGTGACGGACAAAAGACTCTCTAAAGTTTAGAGTTAGAAAGTGCATCCTTAATTTTGCTGCAGGCAGCTGCGTGGGGTAGTCCCCTAAAATGCACTGGAAAGTCACAAGTGATTATGGAGTCTATATATTTACAAAAGTTTTAAATATTTACATATTCATAACACCAACACCTCCTATTCCTCACTTCCTGTGGTAATTAGCTTCAATGGCTATTAAGCATGTGTGGTTTGCTCTCTTAATTTGATCTGTGCTTTTTTATGGGGAGGGGTCGTAAAAAGAAGAAGTAAGGCGAGTTTTCCTTGTTTGGAACTTTCAACACCTCCCATAGATGACAACACAGATGATCTCTGGGAGAACTCCAATTTCCTGTCTCCGTGACTTTTGAATTGGTTTTGACATGTAAAGGATTTACAATTCTTTGTGTTTCTTTAGATATACTTATCAATTTGTCCTTTTCTCATTGCAAACCCAGCTGAGTAAACATAGAAATAACAAGCAATTAGTTATTTAAATTTGAGGTAACTATCTCAAGTCTGGCTTTTTAGAACTAACTACTAACTCTTAATTATTTCCAGCAAGGCCTATCTATCTATCTGCTTCAATTAATTCCAGCAAATCTATCTCTTAGCTAAAAATCCTAATTTTTCTAAAATTAGTGGAGGAAGAAGCTGTGTATTAGTAGAAGAATTTACTAACTCTACAGAAAAAGGGGGGAAATGAAGCAAAAATCAAAGGGTTAAGAGCTTAGCTGAGAGATTAAAGCTATACATATAATAATTATAGTAGAAGCAATGTAGAAAGTAGCTGAGCCAGTAGAGCTAAAACAATAAATCACTTGCTTGGCTTTGTTGTGTCATAATGGGCAGTAGGGATATTGTTAAAGTGAAGAAACCATAACTGTACCTGGGCCCCAAAACCAGCCAGAACCAGGCTGGGAGCTATAACTATGGCCAAGGAGCCCGAGAACCTAGCAACTAGACAAAGGTGAAATGTTGAAGTTGAGTTTCCCTCAGTTCATCATTAGAAGACCACTGACTCACTTGAAAGCACACCAACGCATTTGAAGGAAGGAACTGTGCAAGCGTAAAAGGGCTTTGAGCTAATTTTAATATGAAGTGGGGCTAGGCAGGGTTAGGTAATGCATGTGTATAGGTGTATTGGGTAATTATAGGAATATGTAAGACTATTGTGGATAAAAGAAGGCCAAGGGCCCTGTGTACTTTGCACATTTTCTTCCTGGTATGCCTAGAGTAATAATAAACATACCACTATCTAACTTTAACGAGTTGGAGGGTCTTTGTTTCTGCATCAATTGGCAAGCCAGCCAGGACTCCTCTGTTTGGCTGCAAGAACAGCCCGGGCTGTGGACGTCTCTGGCAGCACTGAGACCTTCCTGGGGTGACCTCCACTCTTCAGCTGCTCATTGCAGGGACAGACAGGACCTGTTGCTGGAGCGCTGACAAAATGTTATGTTTAAAATTATGTGGGGTAGCCTGTAAGGCATAGGCGTGGCTAAGGCAGCTGATTTTTCGCAGACGTTCTGTGCTCAGTGCAAGCCTTTGCAGTTTTGCTTGCAAGCATCAGGAGCATTTAGTGGCTGGTGAAAGGGTTTGTTGTGTCAGGGGACTGCGGGCTGTTCTGTGGGTGAACTGGACTAATCCTTGCTTATTGCTCCTATTTTTACTGCTGCTATTTTAATGGTTATTATTTTGATTGTTTTCTGACTGTGTGAGTGACTGTACGGGTGCTTGATGAGATGTACCTTTGGTACAACATGAGAGTGGAGCCCGGATATGCATTTCCAGTTTTGGGCAACCGAAACGGCCAGAGAAGGACAAAGCGATTGAGATGACTGTTTAAAATTGCCTTATGCTATGTGCTGTGTTGAAAAGAGGTGAATGCTTTGTTGCTTAATAAAGAGATACCCTTCCCCACAGTGATTTCAACTTTGGGATTCAGGTTGTGCGTGGGCACTTCCTGGTTGTGGGGGACAGTATTTCCTGTAACACTTGGGGGATAGTATTCCCTGTAACACTTGGTGTTTGGGTTTAACTGGTTGCCTGCCACTGCTGGTCCTTGTGTATTTTAGAGTAAGATTGCCACCTTGTGACAAAAGTTATAATTGTAACAAATCGGTAATTTTGCCCTGTGTTTCCTGTGTTGTTACTCGGGTTCTGTTGTTGGCTGCACTGTTGTAGTTTGCTGATAAGAGGTGGCTGTTGAAGCTCGAGCCCAAGGTGAAAGAGCCCGTCCATCTAGGCAGGCTCTTTCTAGATGGTTTCTACTTGAGCCAGAAGAGTTTTTGAATACAAGGGGTGAAAGAAAGATGTAAGCCTGGCAAGACGAATTAAACGAATTTCCCAGCTGCACTGGTGTGTCCTTGACCGTCGGGAATTTAAGATAAAAGGGGGTCATATTTGTGGACTGTCAGAGTCACAGTGTAGTGGTTTGAGCATCTTTTAAAGATGAACAAAAGGGATCCTCCTCCCTCAGTGGTTTGGACTGGATCCTTGGGAATTTGTGAATCCAGTAAACTATTGCATAGAAAGAGGAAATCATCACGTTTATCTGGAAGGAATATATAGTACTTCAGCATAGAGGTTGGTAGCTTTGGATAGGGAACAGCCTGCACAAGACAGTCTGGACATTCAAGAGAGAAGAGTAATAGCTTCCTTTTGCAGGTGTTACAAGTCTTTTGGGGCTTCTAGACGCTGGCACTCCATGTGTCAGTTATTTACTGAAATAATCATTTCAGTTCACTCTAGAGAGAAAAGTTCTTTTTTTTGGTTTAGGCTTAGGG
>JAREIS010002541.1:0-11925 GCA_030060385.1 Muscicapa striata striata | reverse complement strand
TTTTTTATTATTTTAATTTAGAGGATTAAAGAAATTTAAACATTTGCTTACTTTAATATTAAAGCTTTTGTTTCTATTTAGTTATAGATATAGTTAGAACAGTCATATTCACTTCATAGTATTTTTATGTGTTATAGGAAATAAGAGATTTTCCCCATAGTTAAAAAAGAAAAAAAGGAGATTTTAGTTCACAACTTTACTTCTTTCTTTATTTAGGATTTGACATCTCTTTTGTTTGATTTCGGTGTTTTTATATTGTTTCTCTGTTTAATAATTTTTTTATTTATTTATTTAGGAGAGAGAATACTCTATCTGTAAAGTTTTATTCTGGGCATTGAAAGAGTTAATACCTTGTCCGGGCAGCAGAGGTTTGTGATATTTTCCAGGTGGGGCTGTTGAGTTATTTACAATAAAGAGTCTTTCCAGGCCACGCTGGGGGCAGGGTGAGGACTGCAGGGTTTAGTCAGAGAAGCGCTGATGAGTTTCTGGTTTCATGGCTGTTCTCCGGCGCCCGCTGCTCAATTCCAGCCGCGGGCCGGGGTTCTTCCTCCACCCTGCCCAGCAGACAAGGCTGTGGGGCCTTGCCAGAACGGGGGCTCAGCTGTTTTTCCCCAGGCCCGTGGGCAGCGGGGCGGCCCGGCCGTTCGAGCCGCTCCGGGCCGGGGCAGGGCAGGGGTTCTGCCGAGCCGCGGCCGTGCCGGGGGCAGGGATGTGAGCAACGGGCCTTGCCTTTCCTTTCCCTGGATATCGGGTCCCTGGCTGGAAACGGGGCCCGGCAGCTTCCTGAGCTCTGAGTCAGAGCCCGCCTGCCCCTGCCCGGCCCGGGCAAAGTGGAGGGGCCTGGGCTGGTGTTACTGTGTGAGAGGCCGGAAGGGAAAGAGAACTGTCCCGGGGCTTTTTGTCTTTACACGTGTGTTTCACAAGGAGGCAAAAACTTGTTTATTGCTGTAACAACGTGTCAATATTAAAAATCCGACACTGACTGGTTCTTGTCAGATACAAGGAGATTGCCCAGGTCTCCATGGTAAAATTTTCAGGACATCTTTACAAACCACCACATTGGAAAAGACCTCAAGATCATTGAGCATTCCTGGATGCCACCAGAAGTTAGGATTTAATACAGAAGATTTTCATGAGTTAAAAGTCAACAAATCCATTCTCCTCAAGGAATTACCAATTTCACTTTGCATCCCAATACACATTCTGCCCGTGTTCATCCAGGTGCCCACAGGGAGACAGGATGATGCAGAGCCCCCCCAGCCAGGTGTCTTCCCAGCACAGCCGAGAAGGACAATGGATCACCTCTGCTCAATGGGGGTCACTGGGGATCATCCAACACTGATCCTCCCATGGGGGATGGAGCTGGAGCAGAGCACGAAGCTCTTCCCACACTCGGGGCACTCACAGGGCTTCCCTCAGTGGAGCCTCTGTTGGTGTCGGGTCAAGTGAGAGCTGTCTGAGAAGCTCTTCCCACACTCAAGACACTCGTAGGGCCTCTCCCCAGTGTGGATGCGCCGGTGTCTGGTGAGATGGGAGTTGCGGTTGAATCCCTTCCCGCAGTCGGGGCAGCGGAAGGGCCTCTCCTCTGTGTGAATCCGCTCATGTAGGAGGCGACTGGAGCTGGTCTGAAACCTCTTCCCACACTTGGAACACTTGTAGGGCCTCTCCCCAGTGTGGATGTGCTGGTGGACTCTCAGGTTGGACATCCACCCAAAGCTCTTCCCACATTCCAAGCAGGTGTAGGGCCGTTCCCCTGTGTGGATCACCTGGTGCCGCATCAGGATGGAGATCTCACTGAAACTCTTCCCGCATTTCCCACACTCGTAGGGCTGTTCCCCAGTGTGGATCATCTGGTGCCGGATCAGGCAGGAGCTGTAGCTGAAACCCTTCCCACATTCCAAGCACTTGTGGGGCTTCTCCCCTCCATGAGGCTTCTCCACCAGCTCTGAGCTCTGCCTGCATCTCCGGCCGCCTTCCCGGCTCAGGGAGGGTCTTTCCTCCTCGCAGCTCCCTGGGCTGGGTTTGCAGCCCCTCCTCATGAGAGATCTCTGGGGCTTTTCTTCCTCCTCCATCCGCCCACGCCTTGGGAATGAAAAATCCTGGTTTGGGAAAAAAAACAAGAGAAGAGGGCCTTTGGCTGGGGGCTCCTCCTTGCCCAAGTTCAACTCAGGAAGCTGTTGGGCATCTTGTGTCTGTAAGAACCTCCAAAACACCAAGATTCAGCCCAAAAATTCTCCAAACATTAAGACACAGACAAAAACAACCGCAAACAGCAAGATTTGGCCAAAACCACCTCCAAAATAGAAAGATTCACCCCCGCCCCCAAAATAAAGAAAACCCACCAACATTTAGCCCAATAGAGCTCAGACACACCAAGATTCGCCTCTGTGAAAATCCTGGATCCCTCTCTCTGATCACCTGCTGCATGTGCTGGGGACAACGCTCCTGGGGCTGGGGAGAGGCTGCAGATACAGGGAGGGGTGGAACCTTGTGCTCCTTCCTGTTTCTGCTCCTCCTCCTGCTGTGTCCCTACTCTTCCTCACATTCCTCTTCTTCCTACTGTTCCTCCTTCTCCTACAGAATCCCAACTTTTCCTCCCACATGCATCGTTTGACCATTTGCATTTGAATTTTTTGTGTATAGACATGTTCACCTTTAGGATGGATTTTGCAAAACTGGAAGAGCTTTAAAGGTGACACTTAAACAGATAAAATGTTAACGGAATATTGTTATTAAGAAAAAAAAAAGCAGATTGTGGGGGGGCCACATATGAATCATGCAATGGCTGCTCTGGAAGAGAACCAGGGGTTCCAGACAGCCAGGAGAGGAGCTTTAGAAATGCAAATTAACACTGCTGGGGCAAAGTCTGGACAATGTACCAGGGTCTTCTTGCATGGGGCAGGAATTGGGCTGATTCCCTCTGGCCCTCACCCCAAGCTCTGCCTGCTTGCACAGATGGAATTTGCACAGCTAAAGGCAGAGCCCATAGTGAGGATATCTGGCAGCAACAGAAACTGGTTAAGCAGCAAAGGAAAACAGCAAATGGAGAACGTTGTGAAAACTTTACTAAAAAAAAGTGGGGGGGAATCATCCCTCTCCCCACTCCAAGATGTGCTGTCTAGGTGATATAGGGTGTATTAGAGCACTGGGGGGTTTTTGCTAGTCCAGAGAAACTGGCTGGGAATCCAAGTATCTGATGATTTAATTAGAGAAAAGCGGTCAATTGATGCAGCAGTGGCTGGATGGAGCTCCCAAAAATGGGGAAAAGATGAACAGCACCACAACAAATCCTATAACACCATGGATCAGTTCCTGGGAACAATAAGAAATACATATCAGGAGACTGAAAACCACCCATAATTTGAGTGGCATAATTAGGTTAAAAACCAGATATTATTAAAATTATTACTACTATGATTATTATTCATTATACTATTGTTATTGTTATTATTATTAATGATATAATTATTATTTTTATGCACTAAAGAATATATTATCAGTCCTTGAAATAATAATCGACTTGACAGCACCAGCTCCTGACTTTCCTGCCGACCTATCCAGGGAAATGAAGAACAGACATTTCACCATGGGATGGAATCACATTATCTTTTAACAGAAAGAGGAGAAGTTTGTGGAAAATTAAATGACTCAAACTGCTGTTTGGAAATCGATGATAACTGAAAAGTGGTGAAACAGGTGACAAAGGAAACAAGAAAGTTGCTCATATTTGGGTCCAAATGTAGAAAGGATGGGAATGGGACACGTTTTTGTGGCTCCCTGGCAGACCATGGGTTAAACCAATACTGTTGCTCCTCTGATGTGCTGCAGCAACTCTCATCTTTTTCCCATGCACGACACCTTGCTGAGTGCAGCTCATTCAGCAGGTGAGCAAGGGGATGCAGGTGGCAGCCAGGCCTGATCCAGAAACGGCTACAAAAGGACAGGGAGTGAGGGCACTGAGAATAATCCCAAACCAAAGAGGAACCAGAAACGAGACTGAGCAAACGACAATTTAAGTTAACAAAGATAATTTTTGAGAAAATAAGAAGAGAGATTCAACAGAGTAACATGAATGTGCCTGGATTTAAGGCCAGGGATCGATATAAAAGGAAGTAACGGGAGAAACCATCAGTTTCAGAAAATGTATCCTTTGTATTCCGGGTACCCAGGACAGGCAGACAAGGAGGTCAGGATTTCGGGGGGTTTCTCAGTGCTGGGAGCGGCAGGAGCGGGCGCAGAGGCGAAAGCAAGAAGGGATGAGGAAAAGGCCAAGGTGAAGGCAAAGGCCATGGCAGAGTTTCTACAGCCCCTGAGGGATGAACCCCAGGGCCCAAGGGGGCCCCAGCACCCAGGGGGTCTCAGATCCTTACACCACCTTGAACCAGGTTCCCTCCTCACACTGACACCATTCAGTACTTGATGTTAAAGATGCTTTCTGGGGATGCCCACTCACACAGGATGCTAAACTGTATTTTGCCTTGGAGTGGGAACAAGAGGCAGAAGGGAAAATGGTAAAGACATGGACGGTCCTTCTGCAGGGATGCACGGAAGCACCAGCCTTATTGGGGCAAGCCTTGCAGAAAATATCACAAGAATTTACCCCACCCCCAGGGATTGGGTTAATGCAGGATGTGGGTGACTTGCTCCAATCAGGAGGACAAGAAGTGGCAGAAGAAGCCTCTGTGAAATGGCTGAATGTTCAGGCTAAAAAGCATCTTTGAGTATTTGAAAAAAAAAAAAGTGCAAATACTGGAGAAAAAGGTTACATATTTGGGACATATTTTCACTGAGTTTTGTGGTGTATTGATCCAGAGAAGGACCAGGGAATCTCACAAGTAACATTACCCAGCACTAAAATGGAGCTGGGACAATTCTGAGGATTAACAGGGAATTACAGGACCTGAATTGAGGATTCTCTCTTCTAGCCAGAACATTTTATGACTTTTTAAACCCAGATAACTTCAATATTGAGGTACGGAGACGAGAAATCGCAGAACTTCAGAAAATTAAATAAAACCAAAATAATTGGTGCCCTTGCTATGACTCAGAAAAGGAATTTGAATTGTATGTGTGTTAAGAGTACATCCTATAATATTTGTTTTAGTAAATATGAAAATAAATGCTATATGTATAATGTCAGAAAACTTTGCTATGTGAATATAGTTCCTTTTAGTTTTGCTATTAACAAAACTTAAAATAGTGGGGTGATAAATATATTTTTCTTGGAATACAACATGGTGATGTAAAAAGCTTTTGTTCATGTAACTAACTCAGAGAATGGTAGGAAAGATAATCAGGAAATCCTTCACATCCTTGGATTATGGGACAGCAGACCCCCAGAGAAAGAAAAAAAGCTGATTTACAGGTTGGGGAGGAAAGATTTAAAATAATGCATGAAGAACCATGAATATGCAACAGGTTGATGCATTTAAGGAAGCGTTTTCTGAGTTAGGTTGTGTTCTTGGCTGAAGACAAAGCACCCTACTGTTACAACACTCTGCTTTACTGTTTGTCTCTTATTGCCTTTTATTAAAATTTTAAATATTTACCAGGAAAGTGAACCTCGTTTTTTAAGATTTGGATGTTAAACAGGGTGATGCCACAGGAATTCTTCTGCTAAAATGTTTAACTCAGGCCAGAGTGGCCTCACTCTCTGCAGAATTGTGCAGCCACAGCTTTAATGGGAACTGAGGCCCAAAAACTGATGGCAGGAGGATCTCCATATGTTCAAGTCTGGCACCAAGTTAAAGCTCTGATAACCAAAAGAGCCTCTACATGGATGAGCAGTGCTCGGTGATTACAGAATGAAACTTGTTCAGTGGCACAGGAGGATTTAGAATTGAGGACAGGGGAAGGGTTTAACCCAGCCTCCTGTTTGAACAGCCTGCACAGGGGCTGGCAACAAACCCATGGCTGCATTCAAGGGACAGAGCTCCAGAGCCAGCACAGGAGAGACTGATGAGACATTCCCTGGCCTCAGGGACAAAATGTGTTCGTGGATGGGTCTGCAAGGGCAGGAGAAGGGAAAAGAGTTCCAAGACACACTGTGATTAAGGAAAAGGAATTAGACCAAGACTTACACTCTGCCTGAGGAGTGCACAGAAGCCCCACTGGTGGCCAAGTGCCGTGGCCCATGCCAAGTGTCCCTGAGCACAGAAACAGCCCCAGCACAGCTCAGCACGGGGGGACCCCTCACCCTGGGCTCAGGAAAAGGCTGAGAAGGAAATCCAGGAGTTCGGACCTAATTAACATCGGTTAGCCAAATCCTAAGGAAAGATCTTCCCCACACCTCTCCCTGCTTCCCAGGCTTAACTTTATCCCATAGTCCCTCCTCCCTCCCCACCCAGAGGCACAGGGGATGGGTGTCACAGTCAGGTCATGTCTCAGCCGCCCCCCTCAGGGACAGGAATCCTTGTCCTGATCCAGTCCGGAGTCCCTCCCACGGGACACAGCCCCTCAGGAACAGGCTGCTCCAGCGGGGATCCCCCACGGCCTCACAAGTCCCGCCAGGAGCCACTTCCATGGCCCTGCAGGGGCTTCCACGGGCTCGGCGCCTCTCTCAGGCCGCCCCTGCTCCAGCCCGGACACCTGACAGGACTCAGGTGGGTCCCGGCTCCATCCCGGCCTCAGCCCCAGCTCCGAGCGCCATCAGCTCCCACTCACCCCGAGCTCCTCCCGGCGGTTCAGGGCAGCAGCGTCTCCTTCAGCCTCAGTCCGGGCCCGGGCCGGGCTCAGCGCCGCGGCCGCTCCTCAGGCGAGGTTTCCAAATAATGGCGGAGCCCGGGGATAGGGAGGGGTCGTGTGCACAGCCCGCCCCTCGCTGCCATTGGCTGATTCTGCCGTCACTCCCCGACCTCGCACGGTGATTGGGCAGGGGGACAAGCCCGGCCCCGAGGCCAAAGGCGCCATTTTCGCCTCGGCACGCGCTCCCCTCCCTTTCCCCTCGCTCCGCCATTTCTCGCAAACCTCGCCTGAGGAGCGGCTCCGGCGCTGGGCCCGGCCCGGGCATCGGGCCAAGGAACCGCTGCTGCCCTGAACCGGCGGGAGCTCGGGGTGAGCGGGAGCTGAGGGCGGTGGGAACTGGGGTGATGAGCCCGGGCCGGGCAAGGGATGTTTGAGAGAGGCCCTGGGGCTGTGCAGGAAAATTCACGTTTTCAGGGGTTTGTGTGCACAGAGAAGACAGAGGCGTCCTGTAAAAGTGACTTTATTGATGAACAATGGGAGAGGCTGCGGGCATTTGCCATGCGGTCTCTAAAACGCATCCTAGTTTTTATCCTCATTTTCCCAGCTGCATCTTCTTCTCCCTTTCCCCACTGGTTCAGGTACTTGAAAGGTTCAGACTTCCCAGCCCTCCTGCAGTGTGTCCTCCTTAATATGCACCCCTCCTTTAGTATAACATCCGATATTCCCGGCTCTGTTAAGTGTTTCTCCTTCTCGAAGTTCAGGAATTGAGGGAGGATCGTGGCTCAGCAGCCATCTGTGCCAATTAATAACATTTTATAAAAATGAAGGTATCTCCCACTGCATCCTCATGTTCCTATTTCCAAGCCGATTTACTCTTTGACTCTGTTTTTTCTTCCCAGTTCCTCTTTGGTTTGGGATTATTCTCAGTGCCCTCAGTCCCTGTCCTTTTGTAGCCGTTTCTGGATCAGGCCTGGCTGCCACCTGCATCCCCTTGCTCACCTGCTGAATGAGCTGCACTCAGCAAGGTGTCGAGCATGGGAAAAGATGAGAGTTGCTGCAGCACATCAGAGGAGGAACAGCATTCATTTAACCCATGATCTGCCAGGAACCACGAAAACATGTCCCATTCCCATCCTTTCTGCATTTGGACTGGTACATGATCTACTTTCTTGTTTTCTTTGTCACCTGTTTCACCACTTTTCAGTTATCATCTGTTTGCAAACAGCAGTTTGGGTCATTTAATTTTCCTCAAACTCCTCCTCCTTCTGTTAATAGGTAATCTAAACCCATCCCATGGTGAAATGTCTCTTCTTCATTTCCCTGGGTTGGTCAGCATGAAGGTGGCCAATTGTTATTTCAAGGACTGATAATATATTCTTTAGTACATAATAATAGCAGTAATAATAATAATAACAATGACAACTACAATAATAAAAATAGTCTGAATAATAATCCTAATAGCAATAATGATGACAATATTGAATTTTTTAATCTAAATATGCTGCTTAAAATATTGGTGGATTTTCTTTCTCCTCATATGAACTCATTAAGGTTCCCAGGGGCTGGTCCATGGATTTGTGGGACTGTTTATAGTGTCTGTTCACATTTTCCCCATTTTTGAGCACTCCTCCAGCCAGGGCTGCATCAATTGACCACTTTTCTCTAATTAAATCATCAGATACTTGGATTCCCAACTGATTTCTCTGGACTAGCAAAAACACCCCAGTGCTCTAATACACCCTATATAACCTAGACAGTGACAGCACATGTTGGAGTGTGGAGAGGGATATTCCCCCACATTTCTTAATTAAATTTTCACAACATTCTCTGTTTGCTGTTTCCTTTTGCAGTTTAACCCATTTCTTTTGCAGTCAGATATCCTCACTATGGGCTCTGCCTTTAGCTGTGCAAATTCCATCTGTGCAGGCAGGCAGAGCTTGGGGTGAGGGACAGAGGGAATCAGCCCAATTCCTCCTCCAGGCAAGGACACCCTGGTACATTGTCCACATTTTGCCTCAGCAGGGTTAATTTGCATTTCTAAATCTCCTTTCCTGGCTGTCTGCTTCTCTTTCAGAGCAGGTATTGGTTGACTCACATGTGGCCCCCACAATCTGCTTTTTTTTTCTTATTAACAATATCTATTAACATTTTAGCTGTTAAAGTGTCACTTTTAAAGCTCTTCCAGTTTTGCAAAGTCCATCCTAAAGGGGACACATTGAAAACCCCATACCCAAATTTTGCTATCACTTAGAGTCACCCACGTATATACACAAAAAATTCCAATGCAAATGGTCAAAGACTGCACGTGGGATGAAAAAATGGGCTTGTGCAGGAGGAGGAGGAATAGTAGGAGGAAGATGAGTGTGAGGAAGAGTAGGGACACAGGAGGAGGAGGAGCAGAAACAGGAAGGAGCACAATGTTCCACCCCTCCCTGTATCTGCAGCCTCCCCCCAGCCCCAGGACCGTTGTCCCCATCACATGCAGAAGGTGACCAGAGAGAGGGATCCATGATTTTAACAGGGGTGAATCTTGCTGATTTTGAGCTTTATTGGGCTAAATGTTGGTGGTTTTGTTTTTTGCAGGGGCTGAATATTTATATTTTGGAGGGAGTTTTTGGCCAAATCTTGCTGTTTGGTGGGTTTTTCATCTCTGTCGTGATGTTTGGAGGATTTTTGGGCTGAATCTTGATGTTTTGGAGGTTCTTACAGTCACAAGGTGCCCAATGTATTCCTGATATGAACTTGGGGAAGGAGGAACCCGCAGCCAAAGGCCCTCTCCTCTTGTTTTTTTCCCCAAACCAGGATTTTTCATTCCCAAGGCATTGACAGATGGAGGAGGAGGAAAAGCCCCAGAGATCCCTCAGGAGGAGGGGCTGCAAACCCAGCCCAGGAGCTGCGAGGGAGGAAAGACCCTCCCTGAGCCGGGAAGGCGGCCGGAGATGCAGGCAGAGCTCAGAGCTGGTGGAGAAGCCTCATGGAGGGGAGAAGCCCCACAAGTGCTTGGAATGTGGGAAGAGTTTCAGCTACAGCTCCCAGCTGATCCGGCACCAGATTAGGAATTCCTTCGGAAGAGTGGATTTGTTGACTTTAAACCCCAGAAAATCTTCTGCTTTCGATCCTGTCTTCTGGTGGCATCCAGGTATACTTAATGGTCTTGGAGGTCTTTTCCAATTTTAGTGATCACACAATTTTGATTTTCTATTACTAAAGAGTGTCTTTCATAGCCAAATGGTGATGGTTTGGGGCAAAGACCCAAGATTTTGGAGACAGTGAGGTGGAAACCTGGGCAGTTCTTTCTGACCCCCGGTGCTCTATAGGCACCACACTCCGGAGCTCTATCGGCTCCTACTTGTCAGGTAATCTTAAATAAGCAAAGCAGCTAATAGTAAAAAGATTATTTATTACAAAGCACGTCTTATTACAAAACACATCAGTCTCAAGAGGCAATGGCAAGCAATAGCAAAAGCAGTAGCAATGAGCAATAAGCAAATGGCTAGAAGCCCTGGCAAAAGCCAATAGCTAAAAGCAACAACTCTCCCCAATACATACTGTTATATAGGATTTTTCCAACAAGGTAAGATGCAAACTCAGACCACCACTCCTTAACCTATTAGAATTCTAGTTCCTTAGCACACCAGGTTACATATAACACTATGCATACACTCTGTCTTGTTGTATCTAAGAAATGTAAGCTATATTCTTACTATAACTCTATTATGTCTAAGTCCTGTCTGCAACTGTAGGCCTGGAGCCTCTACTGAAGATATCACTATGTTTGCAACCTTCAGTAGAACACACTCTACTAATGTGGCGTTTGAAACCTTTTACATACTGGAAGGATCAGAACTCACTCTAAAACTTATTCAATCTCTGCACTCTGACTTCAGAGAGACCCCTGACTCACTGACTCCTACATCTCCTCCTCCTCTTAGAACCACAAAGATTCCCTTAACAGACTTATTAATCATTTGTGAAATGCATGGAGAAAACAAGGCACCATGATTAGCACCAAAAAACTTTTTAATCCATGATGCTGAATTCCAATTCACTGAACAAACCATCCAAACTGTACCAGTCTGTGACTCATATCACTTGCAGGCTACTTGGCCCATTTTCTCCTCCTGGGGGCCCTCTGGTAGCAGAGAAGGTCATCCCTTTCATCAAGGTCTGGCACAGCGTGTGTCCCCACCGCTCAACGCCTGCTGGATTGCAGCCAGCAGCAGAGCTAAAAATCTTCTTGGTGGCAAACACAGAGGCCAACCCAGCTTTGCCCTTGGCTATTTCAGGAGGGTCTTGGCCAGCCCTGCTCCTTTCACCCAGTCATCAGAGCAAAACTTCACCTGCTTCATTCAGGAACAAATGGGCATCATGGCAAAGCACACACAGATTTGCATTAACAATATAACTACAAGGATAGCTAAACAAGTGAAAAGGAGTTCTCTGGGGTTGTGTTGGACAGACATATGATTTAAACTTAATACATTAACTAAAGTTACTTAAGCATTTACTTGAAGTTGGCTAACGCAATCTGTAATGCTAAAAACAAACAAAAAAAAGCAGAAACATAACACATAATTGAACCTCATATTTTCTTAGACTATTATCTAACAAAAAAATTCTACAATACTACTGATTCTCCCACTTTAAAAAAAAATCACAAACTTCTGCAGGTAAAACACAATACAACAATCAACAATACTTTAAGTAATAGACATACATTTATAAAATTAGATAATTATCAATCCTTGAAAAACTGTGTCATCACCCCAGAGTCTGTAAACAGCTGACAAGTCTTGATTCAATGGGGAATTTGATGTTCATCACTAGAAAATGAGCATTGAATTCACCCCAAAATTAGCTTCAGCTGCCATACTGATAGGGTCAAATTGCCAAGTCAAGTGACTGGGCATTATTTTGATGCAGCAAACACCTGGAGCTTACACAATTTCCCTTCCAGGTAGATTAAAGGTCTGGCCTCTGCCTAAATTCTAATTGGAAGAGAACCCCCAACACCTTTTATTAAAAAGCAAGACTCTAAGAACAAAAGCTACAATTAAACATTTCAGGGTGGGAAAGAAATCAAACTCCTTCAGCAGCTTGTTCTCTCTGGAAGCTTTTCCTCAGGATGAGATGCTTTGAACATGGCAGGCTGCTGCAGTGCTCCTATAATAACAACTGGGAAAACCACAAGACTAGAAATTCAAGAGCTTGAAACTCAGATAATTTCTTGGAACTCAAAAC
>JAREIS010002539.1:0-17582 GCA_030060385.1 Muscicapa striata striata | reverse complement strand
CTGAAATGGCAGTAAAACCAAATGAAACTGGGAATATAAAGGTGACAGCTAATGGCTTGAGATTAGAGAGGTGGCTGGAAAAAAGCAAAACTTGCTGAAATGACTTGGAAAGCATCCTGAAATGAAGGAAGAAAGGATAAATAGAATCTTCAGATGGTTGCTAAAAAATGAAATGGCGAGAGAAAGGGGAGGGCAAATTCAAACCGAGAGAAAACAGTAAAAGTGACTGGGATGAAAAGTAGAGCAGACAAGGGCCCAAAACTTGCCCAATATCCCAAAAAACATGCTGTACCATGGAGGAAAGGAATAACCGAGCCTGTTGAGAGGCTGTTAAAAAAACGAAATGGCAAAAACCAGGGAAAAACTCAAACCAAGAAAACACTATATGCGATGGATGACAGAAGAGGAATATGCACCAAAGTTTGCCCAAATGATGCTCATTGGATCAAGAGATTTCATTCCTTCTGAAAGGGAAGGATTTCAGGAAAGGAAAATCCTGAAATGGCAGGATAAAGTCTGAGAAACCTGGAAGGAAAGGGAGATATGATGTAATGAAATGAAATGCGATGAAGAAATCCCGGAATTCATGCATAGAAGGGGTGATCAGCTTGAATGGTCTGAGATGATAGAGGTATTGGAACAAAGGAAAATTTATTGAAATGACTGAAAAGCTCTCCTGAAATGAAGGAAGAAAAAGGATAAAAATAGAATTCTAGAGAGCAAAAAATGAATGCTAGAGAAAGGAGGGCAAATCGAAACCGAGAGAAAACAGCAAAAGTGGATCTGGGATGAAAAGTAGTGAGAAGTGGGTCCAAAACTTGCTGGCAATATTCCTAAAACATGCTGAACCACGGAGGAAAGGAATAACCGAGCCTGTTGAGAGGGCTGTTAAAAAAACGAAATGGCGAAAAAACAGGGGAAAATCCCAAAACTGAAGAAAACACTAAAGCACATGGATGACAGAAGTGCAGGAATATGCACCAAAGCTTGCCCAAACGATTCTATTGACTCAGAGGATTTCATTCCTTTCCTGAAAGGGAAGGGATTTCTTTCAGGTAAAGGAATGAAATCCTGAAAATGGCAGGATGTAAGTCTGAGAAACCCAAAGGAAAGGAGATATGATGAATGAAATGAAATGCATGGAAGAAACCTGAAATTCATAAAGGTGGACCACGCCTGAAATGGCCTGAGATGAGCAGAGGTGGCTGAAAATAAAGGAAAACTTGCTGAAATGACTGAAAGCCTGAAATGAAGGAAGAAAAAAGGATAAAATAGAATCTAAAAGCAGTGCAGACAAGTGCCCAAAACTTGCTCAAATATCCTAAAACATGCTGAACACGGAGAAAGAATAACGAGCCTTTGAGAGGCTGTAAAACGAATGCAAAAACAGAAATCCAAAAGAAACACTAAGACTATGAAGAAGTGACAGAATGATTGCACCAAAGCTTCAAATGATGCTCATTGAATTGCAGATTTATCCTTCCTGAAAGGAATCTTCAGGAAAGGAATGAAATGAAATGGCAGGAAAAGTCTGAGAAACTAAGAAAGGAGATATGATGAATGAAATGAAATGCATGAAGAAACCGAAATCAAAGGGTGACACTGAAATGGCCTGAGATGAGAGAGGTGGCTGAAAAAGAAAACTTGCTGAAATGACTGGAAGCCTCTGAAATGAAGGAAGAAAGATAAATAGAATCTTAGAGGGTTCAAAATAAATGAGAGAAAGGAGGCAAACTCAAACCGAGAAAAAAAAAGTGACTGGGATAAAGAGAGAAAGTGGCCAAAACTTGTCAAATCCTAAAACATGCTGCAACAGAGGAAAGGAAAACTGAGCCTGTGAGAGGCTTAAAAACAAATGGCAAAACAGGAAAATCCAAACCAAGAAAAACTAAAGAATGGATGACAGGAAGTGCAGGAATATCACCAAAGTTTTCAAATGATGCTATTGATTCAGGATTTCATCCCTTCCTGAAGAAGGATTTTCAGAAAGGGAATGAACTGAAAACGGCAGGACAAAGTCCGAGAAACCAGTGAGAAAGGAGATATGATGAATGAAATGAAATGCGATGGAAGAACCTGAAATTCATAAAGGGGACTCAGCTGAAATGGCCTGAGATGAGTAGAGGTGGCTGAAACAAGAAACCTTGCTGAAATGACTCTGAAAGCTCCTGAAATGAAGGAAGAAAGGATAAATAGAATTCAGAGGTTACAAAAATGAAATGGAGAGAAAGGAGGCAAATCTAAACCGAGAGAAACAGTAAAGTGACTGGGATGAAAGAGTGCAGACAAGGGCCCAAAACTTTCTAAATATCCCTAAAACATGCTGAACACGGAGGAAAGGAATAACCGAGCCTGTGAGAGGCTGTTAAAAACGAAATGCAAAAAACAGGAAAATCCAAACCAAGAAAACACTAAAGTATGGATGACAGGAAGTGCAGAATATGCACCAAAGCTTGCCCAAATGATGCTATTGAATTCGAGGATTTCATTCCTTCCTGAAGGAAGGATTTTCAGGAAAGGAATGAACCTGAAATGGCAGGACAAAGTCTGAGAAACCTAGGAAAGGAGATATGATGAATGAAATGAAATGCAGGAAGAAACCTGAAATTCATAAAGGGGATCAGCTGAAATGGCCTGAGATGAGTAGAGGTGCTGGAAATAAAGGAAAACTTGCTGAAATGACTCGAAAGTCCTGAAATGAAGAAGAAAGGATAAAAAGAATCTTCAGAGGGTTGCTAAAAAATGAAATGCAGAGAAAGGAGGCAAATTGAAACCAGAGAAAACAGTAAAGGACTGGGATGAAAAAGTGCAGACGAATGGCCCAAAACTTGTCAATATCCCTAAAACATGCTGCAAACGGAGAAAGAATAACCGAGCCTGTTGAGAGGCTGTTAAAAACAAATGGAAAAACAGGAAAATCCAAACCAAGAAAACACTAAAGTAATGGGATGACAGGAAGTGCAGAATATCACAAAGTTCCAATGATGCTATTGAATCAGATTATCCTTCCTGAAAGGAATTCAGAAGGAATGAACCTGAATGCAGGACAAGTCGAGAAACCAAGAAAGGAATGATTAATGAAATGACATGGAAGAACCGAAATTCATAAGGACCACGCTGAAATCCTGAGATAGTAGAGGCTGAAAAGAAAACTGTGAAATGACTGAAAGCTCTGAAATGAAGAAGAAAGGATAAAGAATCTTAGAGGTTAAAAAATGAAATGAGAGAAAGGAGGCAAATTCAAACCGAGAGAAAAGAAAGTGACTGGATGAAAGAGTGCAGACAAGTGCCCAAACTTACTCTAATATCCCTAAAACATGCTGAACACTGAGAAAGGAATAACCTGAGCCGTTGAGAGGCTGTAAAAAAATGTGAAAAACCAGGGAAAACCAAACCAAGAAAACACTAAAGTACATGGATGACAAGTGCAGAATATGCACCAAAGCTTCCAAATGATGCTCATTGAATCAGAGATTCATCCTTCCGAAAGGAATTCGAAGGATGAACCTGAAAGCAGGACAAAGTCTGAGAAACCCAGAAAGGAGATATGATGTATGAAATGAAACATGGAAGAAACCTGAAACATAAAGGGACACGTGAAATGGCCTGAGATGAGTAAGGTGCTGGAAATAAAGAAAACTTGCTGAAATGACTGGAAAGCTCTGAAATGAAAAGAAAGGATAAATAGAATCTTAGAGGTCAAGAAATGAAATAGAGAAAGGAGGCAAATCAAACGAGAGAAACAGAAAGTGACTGATGAAAGTAGAAAGGGCCCAAACTTCCAAATATCCTAAAACATGCTAATACGAGGAAGGGAAAACTGAGCTGTGAGAGGCTAAAAACGAAATGGCGAAAACCAGGAAAACCCAAACCAAGAAACATAATACATGGATGAAGGCAGAATACACCTAGCTCAATGATGCCTATAATTGGATTCATCCTTCCAAAGGAAGATCTCAGGAAGGAATGAACCTGAAATGAGAAGTCGAGAAACGAGGAAAGGAGATAGATAGAAGAATGCATGAAGAACCGAAATTATAAAGGTGCACGCTGAATGGCCTGAGATGAGTAGAGGGTGAAAGAAAACTTGCTGAAATGACTTGAAAAGCTCCTGAAATGAAGAAGAAAGGATAAATAGAATCTTCAGAGGGTAAAAAAATGAAATGGAGAGAAAGGAGGCAAATCAAACGAGAAAACAGAAAGGACTGGATGAAAGAGGAGACAAGTGGCCCAAACTTGCTCAATATCCTAAAACATGCAATTATGGAGAAAGGAAAACTGAGCCTTTGAGAGGCTGTAAAAAACGAAATGGAAAACAGGGAAAACTAAACAAGAAAACACTAAAGTATGGATGACAGGAAGTGCAGGAATATGCACCAAAGCTTGCCAAATGATGCTCATTGATTAGAGGATTTATTCCTTCAGAAGATCTTTCAGAAAGGAAGAACCTGAAATGGCAGGACAAAGTCTGAGAAACCTCAAGGAAAGGAGATAGATGAATGAAAGAATGCATGAAGAAACCTGAAATTCATAAAGGGACCATGCTGAAATGGCTGAGATGAGTAGAGGTCTGGAAAAAGGAAAACTCTGAAATGACTGAAAAGCTCTGAAATGAAGGAAGAAAGGATAAATAGAATTCAGAGGTTCAAAGAAATAAATGGAGAGAAAGGAGGCAAATCAAACCGAGAGAAAACAGTAAAGTGACTGGAAAAAGAGGCAACAAGGCCAAACTTCTCAATATCCCTAAAACATGCTGAATACGGAGAAAGGAATAACGAGCCTGTTGAGAGGCTGTAAAAACGAAATAAAAAAGGAAATCCAAACCAAGAAAACACTAAAAGACAGGGATGAGAATGCAGAATATGACCAAAGTTCAAATGATGCTCTTGAATTGAGATTTCATTCCCTTCTGAAAGGAAATTTTCAGGAAGGAATGAAATCCTGAAATGCAGGACAAAGTCTGAGAAACCATGAAGAAAGGAGATATGAGAATGAAATGAAATGCATGGAAGAAATCCTGAAATTCTAAAGGGTGACCAGCTGAAATGGCCTGAGATGAGTAGAGGTGGCTGAAAAAGAAACTGTGAAATGACTGAAGCCTGAAATGAAGGAAGAAAGAAAAAGAATTTCAGAGGTGCTAAAAAATGAAAGGTAGAGAAAGGAGGCAACAAACCGAGAGAAAACAGAAAGACTGATGAAAGAGTAGAAAGTGGCCCAAAACTTGCTCAATATCCCTAAAAACATGCGACTAGGAGGAAAGGAAACGAGCCTGTGAGAGGCTTAAAAACGAAATGGAAAAACCAGGGAAAATCCAAACCGAAGAAAACACTAAAAGACATGGATGACAGGAAGTGCAGGAATATGCACCAAAGCTTGCCAAATGATGCTATTGATTAGAGGATTTCATCTCCTTCCTGAAAGAGATTTTCAGAGAATGAACCTGAAGGAAAAGTCAGAAACCGAGAAAGAGATAAGAATAAATGATGAAGAAACCGAAATTCATGGGGTACACGCTGAAATGTGAGATGATAGAGGTTGAAAAAGAAAACTTGAAATGACTGAAAGTCTGAAATAAGGAAGAAAGATAAATAGAATCTTAGAGTGGTTCAAAAATGAAATAGAGAAAGGAGGCAATCAAACAGAGAAAATAAAGGACTGATGAAAGAGAGCAAGGGCAAACTTCTAAATCCTAAAACAGTAATTATGAGAAAGGAATAACGAGCTGTTGAGAGGCTGTTAAAACAAATGAAAAAAAGGAAAACCAAACCAAGAAAAATAAAGAATGGATGAAGAAGTGCAGAATAACAAGTTGCCAAATGATGTATTGATAGGATTCATCCTTTCCTGAAGGATTCAGAAGGAAGAACTGAAATGAGGACAAAGTCTGAGAAACCAGAAAGGAGATATGATGAATGAAAAATATGAAGAACCTGAAATTATAAGTAGACACTGAAATGGCCTGAGATGAGAGAGTGGTGAAAAAGAAAACTTGAAATGACTGAAAGCTCCTGAATGAAGAAGAAAGGATAAATAGAATCTCAGAGGGTTCTAAAGAAATGAAATGGGAGAGAAAGGAGGCAAATCAAACCGAGAGAAACAGTAAAAGTGACTGGATGAAAAGAGCAGACAGTGGCTCCAAAACTTCCAATATCCCTAAAACATGCTCAATACGGAGGAAAGGAATAACTGAGCCTGTTGAGAGGCTGTTAAAAACAAAATGCTAAAAACAGGGAAAATCCAAACCAAGAAAACACTAAAAGTACATGGATGACAGGAAGGCAGAATATGCACCAAAGCTTGCCCAAATGATGCCATTGAATTCAGAGATTTCATCCCTTCCTGAAAGGAGATCTTTCAGAAAGGAATGAAACCTGAAATGCAGGACAAAGTCTGAGAACCGAGGAAAGGAGATATGATGTAATGAAATGAAATGCATGGAAGAACCTGAAATTAAAGGGTGACACGTGAAACGGCCTGAGATGAGTAGAGGGTGAACAGAAGGAAACTTTGAAATGACTGAAAAGCTCCTGAAATGAAGGAAGAAAGATAAATAGAATCTCAGAGGGTTACAAAAATGAAATGAAGAGAAAGGAGGAAATCAAACCAGAGAAAACAGTAAAGTGACTGGATGAAAGTAGTAGACAAGTGGCCCAAAACTTCTCAAATATCCCTAAAACATGCTGCATATGGAGAAAGGAATAACCGAGCCTGTTGAGAGGCTACAAAAACGAATGAAAAAAAGGAACCAAACCAAGAAAACATAAAGAATGGATGACAGGGGCAGGAATATGCACCAAAGCTTACCAAATGATGCTCATTGATCTGCAGATTTCATCTCCTTCCTGAAAGGAAGATTTTCAGAAAGGAATGAAATCCTGAAATGGCAGGACAAAGTCTGAGAAACCTCAAGGAAAGGAGATGATGAATGAAATGAAATGCAACATGAAGAAACCTGAAATCATAAGGTGACACTGCTGAAATGGCCTGAGATGAGAGAGGTGGAATAAAGAAAACTTGCTGAAATGACTTGAAAAAGCCTCTGAAATGAAGAAAGAAGGATAAAATAGAATCTTCAGAGTGGTTCAAAGAAATAAAATGATGAGAAAGGAGGCAAATCAAACCGAGAGAAAACAGAAAGTGACTGGGATGAAAAGCAGGCAGACAATGGCTCAAAACTACTCAATATCCCTAAAAACATGCTGCAATCGATGGAAAGGAATAACCGGACTGTTGAGAGGCTTAAAAAAAACGAATGAGAAAAACCAGGGAAATCCAAACCAAGAAAAACTAAAGTAATGGATGAAGAAGTGCAGAATACAACAAAGCTGCCAAATGATGCTATTGACTGAGATTTCATTCCTTCCTGAAAGGAAGATGATCTTTCAGAAGGGAATGAAATCGAAAGGGACAAAGTCTGAGAAACCAGAGAAGGAGATATGATGTAATGAAATGAAATGATGAAGAACCTGAAATTCAAAAGGTGACCACTGAAATGGCTTGAGATGAGAGAGGTGCTGGAAATAAAGGAAAACTTGCTGAAATGACTGAAAGCTCCTGAAATGAAGGAAGAAAGGATAATAGAACTTCAGAGGGTTAGCAAAAAATGAAATGAGAGAGAAGGAGGGCAACTCAAACCGAGAGAAAACAGTAAAGGACTGGATGAAAAGAGTGCAGACAAGGCCCAAAACTTCTCAAATATCCCTAAAAACATGCTGAATTACGGAGGAAAGGAATAACCGAGCCTGCTTGAGAGGCTGTAAAAAACGAAATGGAGAAAACAGGGAAAATCCAAACCAAGAAAACACTAAAGTACATGGATGACAGGAAGTGCAGAAATGACCAAGCTTTCCAAATGATGCTCATTGAATTCGAGGATTTCATTCCCTTCCTGAAGGATTCTTCAGAGAGGGAATGAACCTGAAATGGCAGACAAAGTCTGAGAAACCCAGGAAAGGAGATATGATGAATGAAATGAATGCATGAAGAAACCGAAATTCATAAAGGGTGACTCACGCTGAAATGGCCTGAGATGAGTAGAGGGCTGAAAAAAGGAAAACTGCTGAAATGACTGAAAAGCTCCTGAAATGAAGGAAGAAAGGATAAAAGAATCTTCAGAGAGGTTCAAAGAAATGAAATGAGAGAAAGGAGGCAAATCAAACCGAGAGAAAACAGTAAAGTGACGATGAAAAGAGAGACAAGGGCCAAAACTTGCTCAAATTCCCCTAAAAACATGCTGCAATTACGGAGGAAAGGAATAACCGGAGCCTGTTGAGAGGCTGTAAAAACGAAATGCAAAAAACAGGGAAAATCTAAACCGAAGAAAACTAAAGACATGGATGACAGAAGGCAGGAATATACAAAGTTTGCCCAAATGATGCTATTGAATTTAGATTATCCCTTCCTGAAAGGAAGGATTCTTCAGGAAAGGAATGAAACCTGAAATGGACAGGACAAAGTCTGAGAAACCTGGCAGGAAAGGAGATATGATGTAATGAAATGAAATGCATGGAAGAAATCCTGAAATCTAAAAGTGAACCTGAAATGGCTGAGATGAGTAGAGGGCTGGAAATAAAGAAAACTTCTGAAATGACTGAAAAGCCCTGAAATGAAGAAGAAAGGATAAATAGAATCTTAGAGGGTTACTAAAAAATAAATGAGAGAAAGGAGGCAACAAACCGAGAGAAAAAAAGTGACTGGATGAAAAGAGAGAATGGCAAAACTTTCAAATCCTAAAACATGCTGCAATACGGAGAAGAAAACCGAGCCTGTGAGAGGCTGAAAAACAAATGGCAAAAACAGGAAACCAAACAAGAAAACTAAAGACATGGATGACAGAAGGAATATGCACCAAGCTTCCCAAATGATGCTCATTGATGCAGATTCATTCCCTTCCTGAAGAAGATTTCAGAAGGAATGAACCTGAAATGCAGGACAAAGTCTGAGAAACCCAGAAAGGAATATGTAATGAAATGAAATCAGAAGAACCTGAATCATAAAGGACACTGAAATGCCTGAGATGAGTAGAGGTTGAAAAAGGAAAACTTGAAAGACTGAAAGTCCTGAAATGAAGAAGAAGATAAAATAGAATCTAGAGGTACAAAAAATAAACAGAGAAGGAGGCAAATCAAACCGAGAAAACAGTAAAAGGATGATGAAAAATGCAGAAATGGCCAAACTTCAATATCCTAAAACATGCTAATTACGAGGAAAGGAAAACTGAGCCTGTTGAGAGGCTGTTAAAAAAATGAAAAACAGGGAAAATCCAAACCAAGAAAACACTAAGAATGGATGACAGAGGCAGGAATATGACCAAAGTCCAATGATGTATTGAATAGAGATTTCTCTTCTGAAAGGAAGATTTTCAGAAAGGAATGAACTGAAATGGAGGACAAGTCTGAGAAACCAGGAAAGGAGATGATGTAAGAAATTGAAATGCAGGAAGAAACCGAAATTCATAAGGGTATCGCTGAAATGGCCTGAGATGAGAGAGGCTGGAAATAAGAAAACTTTGAAATGACTGAAAAGCCCTGAAATGAAGGAAGAAAGGATAAAATAGAATCTTAGAGGGTGCAAAAATAAATGAAAATAGGAGAAAGGAGAAATTCCAAACCGAGAGAAACATAAAAGACTGATGATAAAGAAGAAATGGCAAGAAACTGATAATATCCTAAAAAAGTGAACACGGAGGAAAGAAAACGGAGCCTTGAGAGGCTGTAAAAACAAATGGAAAAAAGGAAAACCAAACAAGAAATACTAAAAGGACATGGACAGAAGCAGGAATATCAACAAAACTTCCAAATGATGCTCATTGATCAGAGGATTATCCCTTTCCTGAAATGAATCTTCAGGAGGAATCAAACTGAAATGAATGACAAAGTCTGAGAAACCAAGGAAAGGAGATATGATGAATGAAATGAAATGCATGGAAGAACTCGAAATTCATAAAGGGGACACGCTGAAATGGCTGAATAGAGAGAGGGCTGAAATAAAGAAAACTTTGAAATGACTTGAAAGCTCCTGAAATGAAGGAAGAAAGGATAAAAGAATCTCAGAGGTTGTAAAAATGAAATGGAGAGAAAGGAGGCAATCAAACCGAGAGAAAAGTAAAGTGACGATGAAAGAGGCAGAAAGGCCCAAAACTTCTAAATATCCCTAAAACATGCTGAAATGAGGAAAGAAAACGAGCCTGTTGAGAGGCTGTTAAAAAAACAATGGCTAAAAACAGGGAAATCCAAACCAAGAAAACACTAAAGCATGGATGACAGGAAGTGCAGGAATATGCACCAAGCTTGCCCAAATGATGCTCATTGAATGAGATTTCATCCTTCCGAAAGGAAATTCTTTCAGGAAAGGGAATGAATCCTGAAATGCAGGACAAAGTCTGAGAAACCCAGGAAAGGAGATATGATGTAATGAAATGAAATGATCATGGAAGAAATCCCGAAATTCATAAAGGTGACCACGCTGAAATGGCCTGAGATGATAGAGGTGGTGGAAATAAGAAAACTTGTGAAATGACTGAAAGCTCTCTGAAATGAAGGAAGAAAGGATAAATAGAATCTTCAGAGGTTACAAAGAAATGAAATGGAGAGAAAGGAGGGCAAATCAAACCGAGAGAAACAGTAAAGTGACTGGATGAAAAGAGTGCAGACAAGGGCCAAACTTGTCAAATATCCCTAAAACATGCTGAATTAGGAGGAAAGGAAAACCTGAGCCTGTTGAGAGGCTGTTAAAAAAAGAATGCAAAAACAGGGAAAATCCTCAAACCGAAGAAAACACTTAAAAGTAGATGGATGACAGAAGGCAGGAATATGCACCAAAGCTTCAAATGATGCTCATTGAATTCAGAGATTTCATTCCTTCCTAAGGAAGATTTTCAGAAAGGGAATGAAACCTGAAATGGCAGAAGTCTGAGAAACCGCAGAAAGAGATATGAAATGAAATGAAATGCATGAAGAACCTGAAATCATAAGGTACCACTGAAATGGCTGAGATGAGAGAGGTGAAAAAAGAAAACTGTGAAATGACTGAAAAGCTCGAAAAAAGAAAGAAAATAGAATCTTCAGATGGTTGCAAAAAATGAAATCTAGAGAAAGGAGGCAAATCTAAACCGAGAGAAAACAGTAAAGTGACTGGGATGAAAGAGCAGAGACAAGGGCTCAAAACTGCTCAAATATCCCTAAAAACATGCTGCAACTACGAGGAAAGGAATAACCGAGCCTGTGAGAGGCTGTAAAAAAAATGAAAAACAGGAAATCCAAACCAAGAAACACTAAAAGCATGGATGACAGAAGTCAGAATATGCACCAAAGCTTCTCAAATGATGCTCATGAATCAGAGTTATCCTTCCAGGAATTCTTCAGAAAGGGAATGAACTGAAATGGCAGGACAAAGTCTGAGAAACCCAGAAAGGAGATATGATGTAATGAAATGAAAGCATGAAGAAACCTGAAATCATAAAGGTAGACCATGAAATGGCTGAGATGAGAGAGGTCTGGAAATAAAAACTGCTGAAATGACTTGAAAGCTCTGAAATGAAGAAGAAAGGATAAAAGAATCTCAGATGTTCAAGAAATAAATGGAGAAAGGAGGAAATCAAACCAGAGAAAACAGAAGTGACTGGATGAAAGTGAAGATCAAGGGCCAAACTTGCTAATATCCTAAAAAATGCCATGAGAAAGAAAACGAGCCTGTGAGAGGCTGTTAAAAACAAATGAAAACAGGGAAAATCCCAAACCAAGAAAACACTAAAAGTAATGGATACAGGAAGCAGGAATATGCACAAAGCTTGCCAAATGATGCCTCATTAATCTAGGATTCATCCCTTCCTGAAAGGAAGATTTCAGGAAAGGGAATGAAACCTGAAATGGCAGACAAAGTCTGAGAAACCGCAGAAAGGAGATATGATGAATGAAATGAATGCAGGAAGAACCTGAAATCATAAAGGGACACGCTGAAATGGCCTGAGATGATAGAGGGGTGGAAATAAAGGAAAACTCTAAATGACTTGAAAAGCTCCTGAAATGAAGAAAAAGGATAAAAGAATTAGAGTGTTACAAGAAATAAATGGGAGAGAAAGGAGGGCAAATCAAACCAGAGAAAACAGTAAATGACTGATGAAAGAGTGAGAAAGGGCCAAACTGCTCAAATATCCTAAAACATGCTGGAACACGGAGGAAAGGAATAACTGAGCCTGTTGAGAGGCTGTTAAAAACGAAATGGCAAAAACAGGGAAAATCCAAACCAAGAAAAACTAAAGATGGATGACAGAATGCAGGAATATGCACCAAAGCTTGCCCAAATGATGCCATTGAATTCGAGGATTCATTCCTTTCTGAAGGAAACTTCTTCGAAAGGGAATGAAATCCTGAAATGGCAGGACAAAGTCGAGAAACCCAGAAAGGAGATATGATGAATGAAATGAAATGCATGGAAGAAACCTGAAATTCATAAAGGGGACCATGCTGAAATGGCCTGAGATGAGTAGAGGTGGCTGAAAAAGAAAAACTTGCTGAAATGACTCGAAAAGCTTCCTGAAATGAAGGAAGAAAGGATAAAATAGAATTTCAGATGGTTGCTAAAAATGAAATCAGAGAAAGGAGGAAAATCAAACCGAGAAAAAGTAAAGTGACTGATGAAAAGTGAGAAAGTGCCTAAAACTTCTCTAATATCCCTAAAACATGCTGAATACGGAGGAAAGGAATACTGAGCCTGTTGAGAGGCTGTTAAAAGAATGGCAAAAACAGGGAAAATCCAAACCAAGAAAACATAAAGACATGGGACAGAAGTAGGATATGCACCAAAGCTTGCCCAAATGATACCATTGAATCGAGATTATTCCTCCTGAAAGGAAGACTTCTCAGGAAAGGAATGAATCTGAAATGGCAGGACAAAGTCGAGAAACCTCAGGAAAGGAGATATGATGAATGAAATGAAATGCATGGAAGAAACCGGAAATTCAAAGGGTGACCAGCTGAAATGGCCTGAGATAGTAGAGGGCTGAAATAAAAAATCTTCTGAAATGACTGGAAAAGTCTGAAACGAAGAAGAATGGAAAAAGAACTGCAAAGGTTTAAAAATGAAATGGCGAGAGAAAGGGAGCAAATTAAACCGAGAAAACAGTAAGTGACTGGGATGAAAGAGTGCAGACAAGTGGCCCTAAACTTGCTCAAATATCCCAAAACATGCTGGAACCTACGGAGGAAAGAAAACCGAGCCTGATTGAGAGAGCTAAAAAAAAATGATAAAAAAAGGAGAAATTCCAAACGAGAAAACACTAAAGTCAATGGATGACAAGAAGTGCAGGATATGCACCAAAGCTTGCCCAAATGATGCCATTGAATCGAGATTTCATTCCTTCCTGAAAGGAATTTCTCAGAAAGGAATGAACCTGAAATGCAGACAAATCTGAGAAACCGAAGAGAGATGAGAATAAAAGAAACTGACAAAGGACTGAATGGATGATGGTGAATGAAATGAATATAAGCTGAAGAAGAGTAAGGCAAAATGAAGCGAGAAGGAGACAACGAAAACATAATGACGGATGAAGAGCAGTGCAAATTCTCAATCCCTAAAACATGCTGAACACGGAGGAAAGGAAAACCGAGCCTGTTGAGAGGCTGTAAAAAACGAAATGCAAAACAGGGAAACCAAACCGAAGAAAACACTAAAGATGGATGACAGAAGGCGAATATGCACCAAAGCCAATGATGCTGTAGATTTCTTCGAAAGTCGAAGAATCAAAGCAGACAAATCTGAACCAGAAGAGATATATGATGAAATAATCAGAGAACCGAATCAAAAGGAATAAATGGCCTGAGATGAGTAGAGGAATAAGAATTAATGGAAGCGAAATGAAAAAGGAAATAGAATTAGAGGTGAAAATAAATGAGAAAGAGAACAAACCGAAAAAAAGGAAAAAGCAGAAGGCCAATTATCTAAAAGCAGAGAAAAGACTGAGTAAAAAATGAAACAGGAACAAACAAGAAACATATGGATGACAGAGCAGGAATCAATTGCAATGATCCATTATAGATTCTCGAAAGATTCGAAGAATAAACTGAAATGAAAACAGAAACCAGAAAGAGATAGATGTAAATAGAAGAACAAAGGAAATCTGAGAAAGTGAAAAAATGATTGAAAAGCATCCTGAAATGAAGGAAGAAAGGATAAATAGAATCTGTAGAGGTTGCAAAAAATAAATGTAGAGAAAGGAGGGCAAATCAAACCGAGAGAAAACAGTAAAAGTGACTGGATGAAAAGAGCAGACAAGTGCCAAATAAAGCACGGCGAGAGATAGAAGTAACAGAATAAATGGCGGAATGAAAGAACACAAAGGGCGGGAAAAACTGAGACGAATTAAGTATGAAATAAAGGAAAACTGTGAAATGATGAAGCTCGAAATAAGAGATAAAAATTAGAGTAAAAAAGAAAAGAGAATAACGAGAACAGAATGATGATGAAAGGAGAAGTGGCCAAACTATCAAATATCCCAAAACATGCGAAACGGAGAAGTGAATAACCGAGCCTGTTAGAGGCTAAAAAAGAAATAAAAAACAGGAAAATCCGAAACCAAGAAAATAAAGTACAATGATGACATGAAGTGCAGAATATGCACAAAGCTTCCAAATGATCTCATTGAATGAGGATTTCATCCTTCCTGAAAGAAGGATTTTCAGGAAATGGAATGAACCTGAAAGGCAGGAAAAGTCTGAGAAACCCAAGAAAGGAGATGAGATGAATGAAAAAACTAGGAAAAACCGAAATTCATAAAGGGAGAAGGTAAATGGGGAAAAGAGGTGAGTGAAAAGAAAACTGTGAAATACTGAAAGATTGAAATGAAGAAGTGCATAAAATGAATCTTAAATTGCTAAAAGAAATGAAAAGGAGAAAGAGTGAAGCTAAACCAAAGAAACAGGAAAAGAGGATGAAAAGACAGACAAGCCCAAAACTTGATAATATGCCAGAAATCAGCCAAGTTCGAGAAATGATGAACTGAGCCGGATGAGTGTTAAACTGAAATGGAAAAAAAGGGAAAACCCTAAAGCAGAGAAAGCATAAAGAAATGGATAAGGAAGTGAGTGAATTGACGAAATTAAGCAAAATGCCTGAATCTGAGAATTATCTACCTGAAAGGAAGGATTTTAGGAGGGAATGAAACATGAAATGCAGGAAAATCGAGAAACACGAAAGAAGAGAGAGAGAATGAAATAATGCATGGAAGAAACCGAAATCATAAAGGTGACCACTGAAATGGCCTGAGATGAGAGAGGTGGCTGAAATAAAAAACTTGCTGAAATGACGAAAGCTCCTGAAATGAAGGAAGAAAGGATAAAAGAATCTTCAGAGGGTTAAAAATGAAATGCAGAAAAGGAGGAAATAACCAGAAAAACAGAAAGTGACTGGATGAAAAGGCAGACAAGGGTCAAAATTCTCAATATCCTAAAACATGCTGCAATACGAGGAAAGGAAAACGAGCTGTTGAGAGGCTGTAAAAACAAATGGAAAAACGGGAAATCCAAACCAAGAAAACACTAAAATAATGGATGACAGAAGTGCAGAATATGCACCAAAGCTTGCCCAAATGATGCTCATTGAATCGAGGATTTCATCCTTCCTGAAAGGAATCTTCCTTCAGAAAGGAATGAAATCCTGAAATGGCAGGACAAAGTCTGAGAAACCGGCAGGAAAGGAGATATGATGCAATGAAATGAAATGCGGAAGAATCGAAATTCATAAAGGGTGACCACGCTGAAATGGCCTGAGATGAGTAGAGGTGGAAATATAAAAGTACATGGGATGACAGGAAGTGCAGGAATATGCACCAAAGCTTGCCCAAATGATGCCTATTGAATTGCAGGATTTCATTCCCTCCTGAAAGGAAGGATTTTCAGGAAAGGGAATGAAATCCTGAAATGGCAGGACAAAGTCTGAGAAACCCAAAGGAAAGGAGATATGATGTAATGAAATGAAATGCGATGGAAGAAACCCGAAATTCATAAAGGTGACCACGCTGAAATGGCCTGAGATGAGTAGAGGTGGCTGAAATAAAGGAAAACTTGCTGAAATGAGAAACCGAAATTCATAAAGGGACCACGCTGAAATGGCCTGAGATGAGTAGAGGTGGTGGAAAAAAGAAAACTTCTGAAATGACTGAAAGCTCTGAAATGAAGGAAGAAAGGATAAAAGAATCTTAGAGGTTGCAAAAATGAAATGGAGAGAAAGGAGGGCAAATCAAACCAGAGAAAACAGTAAAAGTGACTGGATAAAAGTAGTGCAGAAAGTGGCCCAAAACTGCTCAATATCCTAAAACATGCTGCAATACTGGAGGAAAGCGAATAACCGAGCCTGTTGAGAGGTTGTTAAAAACGAAATGACAAAAACCAGGAAAATCCCTAAACCGAAGAAACACTTAAAAGCACATGGGATGACAGGAAGTGCAGGAATATGCACCAAAGCTTGCCCAAATGATGCTCATTGATTCAAGAGGATTTCATTCCCTTCCTGAAAGGGGGAAGGATTTCAGGAAAGGAATGGAAATCCTGAAATGGCAGGACAAAGTCTGAGAAACGCAAAGGAAAGGAGATATGATGTAAGAAATGAAAATGCGATGGAAGAACTCGAAATTCATAAAGTGACCACGCCTGAAATGGCCTGAGATGAGTAGAGGTGGCTGAAAAGGAAAACTTGTGAAATGCTGAAAAGCTCTGAAATGAAGGAAGAAAGGATAAATAGAATTCAGAGGTTGCTAAAAAAATGAAATGGGAGAGAAAGGAGGGCAAATCAAACCGAGAGAAAACAGAAAAGTGACTGGATGAAAAGAGCAGACAAGGGCCCAAAACTTCTCAAATATCCCTAAAACATGCTGAAACGGAGAAAGGAATAACCGAGCCTGTTGAGATGGCTGTTAAAAAACGAATGGCGAAAAAACAGGGAAAACCAAACCAAGAAAACACTAAAAGACATGGATGACAGGAAGGAGAATATGCACCAAAGCTGCCCAAATGATCTCATTGAATGCAGGATTTATTCCTTCCTGAAAGGAAGGATTTCTTCAGAAGAATGAACCTGAAATGGCAGGACAAAGTCTGAGAAACCAAAGGAAAGGAGATATATGTAATGAAATATGCATGGAAAACCGAAATTATAAGGTGACCACTAAATGGCCTGAGATGAGAGAGTGCTGAAATAAAGAAAACTCTAAATGACTGAAAACCTCCTGAAATGAGGAAGAAAGGATAAAAAGAATCTTAGAGTGGTTGCTAAAAATGAAATGCGAGAAAGGAGGGCAAATCAAACCGAGAGAAAAGTAAATGACTGGGATAAAAGAGTGCAGACAAGTGGCCCAAAACTTGCTAAATATCCCTAAAACATGCTGAATAGGAGGAAAGGAAAACCGAGCCTTTGAGAGGCTGTTAAAAAAAAATGGCAAAAAACAGGGAAATCCAAACCAAGAAAACATAAAGTCATGGATGACAGAAGTGCAGGAATATGCACCAAACTTCCCAAATATGCTCATTGATTGAGATTTCTCCTTCCTGAAAGGAAGTCTTTTCAGGAAAGGAATGAATCCTGAAAGGCTA
>JAREIS010002538.1:0-12103 GCA_030060385.1 Muscicapa striata striata | reverse complement strand
GAGTGATTCTACTATCCAAGTAGTGGGGGTTTCGGGACAAGTTGAGAACGAAGCGTTTTTGGCCATTAGATATAAAATTTGGGAGGAAAGAATTTGACCATCAATTCTTATACATGCCAAATAGCCCAGAATCACTATTCGGGAGTACCATGGGTATGGGAAACAGGAATACCTGGAAAATCAAAAGCGGCACAACCGGTTGTAATAGAACTAAAGGAAGGGGTTTCCCCAGTGAGGGTAAGACAATATCCTTTGAAACTGGAAGCACGAATAGGAATAGCACCCATGATTGAACAATTTCTTAGCTCGGGAATTTTACAGGAATGTGAATCAGAATTCAATACTCCGATATTTCCAGTCAGAAAGCCAAATGGTAAGTATAGGTTAGTTCAGGATTTAAGAGCAATTAATAATATCACTAAAGATATACACCCAGTAGTAGCGAATCCGTATACATTGTTGACAGCTGTGTCTGAAAAGTTTAAATGGTTCACCGTAATTGATTTGAAAGATGCATTTTTCTGTATCCCCTTGGCACTTGAGAGTAGGAAATACTTTGCCTTTGAGTGGGAGAACCCAGACACGGGACGCAAGAAGCAGCTCACCTGGACGCGTCTACCACAAGGATTTAAAAACTCACCAACTATTTTTGGAAATCAATTGGCTCGAGAGTTAGAAGAATGGAAGACGACTCAGGTAAAAGAATCACCTTTCTTATATGTTCTCCTACAATATGTTGATGACATCTTTATAGCTTCCACAGAAAAGGATGTTTGCCTCAGACTCACTATTGAATTACTCAATATGTTGGGACAAGCTGGATACCGAGTATCGAAGGAAAAAGCTCAGCTGGTAAGAGCCCAAGTGATTTACCTAGGCTGCGAAATTTCACAAGGGGTGCGGAAGTTAGGGGTCAATCGAATACAAGCAATTTGCACCATACCCACACCACGAAATCCACAAGAGTTAAGGTCCTTTTTGGGCATGGTAGGGTGGTGCCGCTTGTGGATCCCGGAATTTGGACTAAAAGCAAAACCCCTGTATGAAGCAGCCAAAAGCCCTGTGTTCCAGTGGGGTCAAACACAAGAAAAAGCATTCCAGAGTTTGAAACAAGCCTTAAAGGAAGCCCCAGCACTAGGGTTACCAGATCTTACAAAACCTTTTCAACTATACGTAAATGAGAGACAGAGACTGGCAATAGGGGTTCTCACCCAAAAATTGGGCTCATGGAAACGCCCGGTAGGATACTTCTCAAAGCAGCTAGACTCTGTAAGCGCCGGATGGCCCGGTTGTCTTAGAGCTGTGGCAGCAACAGTGCTCCTAATTCGAGAAGCCAGGAAATTGACTTTGGGGAAAAGGATGGAAGTGTTTGTTCCCCACATGGTCATTGCAGTTTTGGAGCAAAAAGGGGGCATTGGCTCTCGTCAAGTCGCATGTTACAATACCAGGCACTTCTCCGAGAACAGGATGACATTGAATTAAAAATAACTAATCATCTTAATCCAGCAGAATTTCTTAGGAGCAGCAGCCAGGAAGAAGAAGGCGAATTGACACACGACTGCGTGGAAATCATTGAACAGGTGTATGCCAGCCGGAAAGACCTGAGAGATGAGCCTTTGGAAAATCCGAATGGGAACTGTTTACAGATGGATCCAGCTTTATGGAGAACGGAACCAGGTATGCGGGATATGCAGTAGTGACTCTGACACAGATAGTAGAAGCTCGAGCTTTGCCTCCGGGAACTTCAGCCCAGAAAGCGGAGATACAAGCTCTGGTAAGAGCCTTAGAATTGAGTCAAGGGAAAAGAGTAAACATTTGGACTGATTCGAAATATGCTTTTGGAGTAGTGCACGTACATGGAGCTCTGTGGAAAGAAAGAGGACTGTTGAATTCTCAAGGATCAGAAATTAAGCACAAAGAACAAATATTGGCACTTTTAGAAGCAGTGCATAAACCTCAGGCGGTAGCAGTGATGCATGTAAGAGGACATCGGAATGAAGAAGGAAAAGCTTCCAGGAAACCGGTTGGCCGACAGAGTTGCCAAACAAGTCGCCCGGGAGGTATGGACACAATTAGCTTTATTACCAGTGCGAATTAACCCTGCTACTTCTTTTCTTGAGCAGAGACCATGGTATACACATGAAGATGAGAAACTCGGTCAATTTCTCCAGGCTCAGAAGAATGAAAAAGGATGGTATGTCACGGCTATAGGTCAAGTTGTACTGCCAACAAAGGTAATGAAAACAGTTTTAGAAATCGAACATAACAAGTGCCATTGGGGAGCAGATGCATTAGTACAATTTTTAAAACATGAGGTGATTTCCAACCAGATGTTAACAATGGCTAAACGGATTAATGCCACGTGTCCAGTCTGTATTAAAAATAACCCAGTGACACGAAGGCAAATACAACTAGGAAAGTTACAGGTAGGGCCGCAACCGGGAGACTATTGGCAAATAGATTTCTCAGAGCTACCAAAAGCACAAGGGTACCGTTATTTACTGGTGTATGTGTGTACTTTCTCAGGGTGGCCGGAAGCTTTCCCATGCAGGACTAACCAAGCAAAGGAAGTAATTAAAACTTTACTACGAGAAATTATTCCTAGATTTGGGGTCCCATTAGGCATGTCCTCTGATAGGGGCCCTCACTTTGTAGCTGGAGTAGTCCAAGAGGTAGCCAGAGTGTTAGGGATAGATTGGGATCTCCATACACCCTGGAGACCACAATCTAGCGGCCAAGTAGAACGGATGAATCAGACATTAAAAGGCCAGATCAAGAAAATTTGTCAGGAAGCAAAGATACAGTGGCCTCAGGCACTACCTCTAGCTCTGCTAAGGATCAGGATTAAACCTAGGGAAAAGATAGGAGTAAGTCCATACGAAATTTTGTATGGCAAACCATATCATGCTGCGACCTACAAAGGGGACCCTCACTTGGTAGGAGATCAAGTATTGTTGAGTTACATTCTGTCTCTAAATAAAGTCCTTACAGCGCTGCGAGGAGCATTGCAGTGGAACAGGCCTCTGCCCTTGGAAAATCCTGTCCATGACATCCAGCCGGGAGATCAAGTATATGTGAAGAACTGGAATACGGAACCCTTGAAAGAAGTATGGGGCGGTCCTCACCAGGTGATCATGACTACCTACACGGCAGTGAAAGTCCAAGGATCGAAAACTGGATTCACTACACCCGGATCAAGAAGGTCCCGTCGAAATGGGAAGTCCAGCCCTTATCAGCAACAAAAATGGTGTTCAAGGCAATGCCTTAGTTCTTTTAACATTAGTCTGTATAATGCAAACATGCTTTGTGCGGGTGGGGGAAGCTTTTGTCAAAATCACTGTGCCTGAACCAGATCTAGTTGTACCTGAGGGAGCAGGAGTAAATTTGACTTGTTTATTTTCTGACAACCAGAGAGTTGGATTTGAGGAAGTAAAAGGGTTCTGGAGACTACTTACTACGGACCAGGTATTCACCGAAGGAATCGTGACATTCTGGGATATGGAACAGCAGAAAGGTAATACCACACTGATGATACCCCATATAGAAGTTAATCAGAGTGGTCAGTTCATATGCACTGTGCAAATTGGAGAAAGTTTTAACTATGGGAATGTAATTGTAGTTGTTCTAAAAGAGAATAGGGGACACTACAGGTGACGGAAGCTGGAAAAACACAACAAGAATCGGGACAAGAAAATTTAATAGTGGGATTAGTTAGAGATTTTGGGCAAGTACAAAATACGACATCCATCACTGCATGTTTACCCTTTCCTGAAGCGGCGGGAGATCCAATACCATGGGGCATCATTCCCGTTGGGGAAATGCCTCCAGAAACCATAAATGGGACAAAAAGATGTAATAAAGTGATGCGGAATCATACTAAGATGATAGAGGAGACCTATACAGTTCGAGGGCAATGGTCATCGCCGGGACAAAGGAGTGAGTGCCTAAAATTACCAAATGCAGTTTATTCAAAAATTGGACGATTTAAGGATGTAGGATGGTGTTCTTATGACATAAGAAAAACGAGACAAAAACCGGTCACAGAGTATTTTTATGAGATAGTTTGCCAAGAAGGGACAGAAGAATGGGAACATTGGAAAACGATTTGGGGTCCCAGTTTGTTAGAATCTTACAGTTACATAGGACCAGTACATTGGTGTGTCGAATGGTCAGGGCAAAGAGAGCAAAACCACCCAGGAATGTTAGGGACAGAAATAGTAAGCCGGAATCGACTGACCCCCACACCTAGCTGGAATTGCAGCAAAATCATCACATGTGATACCCCCGAATCCCAAATTGGTTTAGTGCCAGTCCGGATACTACTAAAATGGGGTTGTGAATGTCAACGATATAATCATACAATAACAGGTGAAATAAAAGGGGTTTGGAAAGATTGTCAGACGACTACCGTCAGGAGTCCAGGGCATTCAGTGTGGGTAATGGGACACGGACAATGGACCACTCATATGCCCATTAACGGTCCAGTCACGCAGATCACTTTAGGGGTCCCTACGCTTTGCCCTTTCTGGAAACAGTCTAAATTAACACAAGAAGAGATGCAGTCACGAACAAAGAGGGAAACAAATGAGGTGGCAGAAGAACTAGGATTGGGAGATGAAGATGAATGGCATGAACCCTCATCAGGAGTTAAATTTGGATGGGTACTAGAATCCCTGTTTGCACCAATTTCTACATATAGAAACCGGAGATGCTGTACAAATTATTAGGACAAACTGAGAGGTTAGCCGCAGTTACAAAGAAAGGATTTAGGGATCTGAACTTACAGTTACAAGCAACTACTAGAATGACGGTACAGAACAGGATGGCGTTAGATATGTTGTTGTTAAAAGAACATGGGGTGTGTGGATACCTACAGGGCAGAGTTAACCACTGTTGTGTACATATACCGAATGTCACTCAGGAAGTGGAAAAAGATATAAGTCAATTGGAACAAATTGAAACAAAAGTGCATGAGGTTCAGGAAGAAGCTGAGCACAATTGGGTAGGAGCATTATTTAGCTCCCTGGGAATCCAGGTCTCTGGTTGGATATCATCAATAATACAATATGTAATAATGATTGTGTTGATTATTGTAGTCTGCATGATTATGTATAGATGTCTTTTAGGAATGATTGCTCGAGAAGGAACTCACACCCGACGAGTAATGAAAGCTCTGACACGGAGTGAAGTAATCTCATCAGCTTCTCGAGGAAGTCCACCATCCTACCTAGAAACCATCACTTAATGAACTGAGTTGAGCATCCTTGCAGAAGATCTGAAGAATGCTCAAAAGGGGGGAGTTGATACCGAATCTGTAAAAGTACTATGAAATGTATTAGAATTATAAGTAGTAGTAGTTATGCTAAGGCTTAGGAGGCAGCAGTTCACGAGCAGGCCCTGGGAAAGCAGGCCTGGGAATGTACTGAGAATTACAATATAATTAAAGGATTTAGTAATACCAGGTTAAAATAAAACTAATGATGAATGTTCTGGTGGTGGGAAGGCAAGCAAGAAAGGGGGATTAAGGGGGTAGCCTACAGTTTGGAGTAGACAAGCATGTAGGATTTATGACTTTTAAGAATAATATCTACAAGATTTATGTATCTGTATTGTCTTGAAGTGTGGGTGTTTCTGCATGTAGAGTAACTTTGTAAGAAACTATAAAACCTATCAAAAAAAAGGGAACTGGTGAGATCTGACTTTGGACGTGAGTCCGCGGATCTCCAGGGCCCTGGAATAAAGCACCGCATAAACTAACTCTGTTAGTTTGTGTTTTGGGGCTGGCCGCGTGAGTCCAGTTTTACCCGGCTTTGGGGTCGGCCGTCTGGCCTTCAGGATCCCCCCTGCCACCGGAGCGGGAGGGCACTGTAGCGGCCAGCGGCGCTGGGTTGAACAGGTCAACCCTTCTCCGGGTCGGCAGCCGGAGCCCAGGTCTACCCGGCTCAGTGACCAGCCAGTAGGCTGGCAGGATCCGTCTTTCGCCGCACAGGGAGGGCGCGCAACGGTTCGCGGCGCCAGGGTGAACAGGCCTACCCTTCGCTGGTGCGGCTGCTGGAGACCAGGTCTACCCGGTTCTGCGGCGGCCGCCCGGCCGGCGGGATCTGCCTACTGCGGAAAGGGGAGGGTGCTGCAGCGGCCCACGGCGCCGGGTGAACAAGTCTAACCTTCTCCAGGGCGGCCGCCGAGACCAGGTCTACCTGGCTTCTGAGCCGACCGTGCAGCCGTCAAGATCCGCCTGTCGCCGGAACAAGAGGACGCTGCAGCGGCCCACGGCGCAGGTGTGAACAAGTCTACCCTTCTTCGGGCGGCAGCCGGAGTCTAGGTCTACCCGGTTTCGTGTCCGGCTGGCCGGCCGGCGGGATCCACCTGCCGCCGAAAGGAGAGGCGCTGCAGCGGCCCGCAGCGCCGGGTGAACAGGTCTAACCTTCTCCGGGGCAGCAGCTGAGGACCAGGTCTAGCCGGCTCGGGCCGGCCGTCCGGCCAGCAGGGTCCGCCTGCCGCCAGAACGGGAGGGTGCTGCAGCGGCCCGCGGTGCCAAGATGAACAGGTCTACCCTTCTTCAGGGCGGAAGCCAGAGACAAGGTCTACCTGGCTCGGGGCCGGACGGCAAACCGGCAGAATCCGCCTGCTGCCGGCAGGGAGGTCGCTTCAGTGGCCGGCGGCGCCGGGGGAACAGGCCTACCTTTCTCAGGCGCGCTGCCGGACGCCAGGTCTGCCCGGCGCCGGGGCCGGCAGGCTAGCCCGCTGGGTTTGCCTGCCGCCAACGGGGAGGGTGCTGCAGCGGCCCGCTCCGCCAGGGTGAACAGGTCTACCCATCTCCGGGGCGGCCGCCGGCCACCAGGTCTACCCGGCTGTGGGACGGACCTTCCGGCCAACGTTGTTGCCTGCCGTCGACCAGGAGAGCACTGCAGCGGCCCGCAGCGCCGGAGTCATCAGGTCTACCCTTCTCCGCGGCGGCCGCCTGAGACCAGGTCTACCCGGCTCCGGGGCCGTCCGTCCGGCCGTCAGGATCCGCTTGCAGCCGGAACAGGAGGATGCTGCAGCGGCCCACGGCGCAGGGGTGAACAGGTCTACCCTTCTTTGGGGCGGCAGCCGGAGACCAGGTATATACGAGTTCCTGGTGGGCCAGCAGGCGGGTGGGATCAACCAGCTGCTGGCGGGGAGATCGCTGCAGCGGCCCGCGGTGCCGGGGTGATCAGGTCCACCCTTCTCCGGGGCGGCCGCCAGAGACCAGGTCTACCAGGCTCTGGGACGGACCGGCCGGCCTGTGGGGTCTGCCTGCCACTGGCGGTGAGGGCGATGCAGCAGCCCGCGGAGCCGGGGTGATGAGGTCTACCCTTCCCGGGGCAGCCACCGGAGACCAGGTCTGCCAGGTTCCAAGGGCGACGGGTCGGGCTGCGAGGTTTTTCTGCCTTTAGCCAGCGATGAGGTAACCGCAGCGGCCCACGGAACCGTGGTGGACAGGTCTACCCTTCTCCGGGCGGCCTCCGGTGTCCAGGTCTACCCAACTCGAGCCCGTCCGGCCGTCCGGCGGGGTCCGCCTGCTGCCGGTGGGCATGTCGCTGCAGCGGCCCGCAGCGCCCGGGGTGAACAGGTCTATTCTTCTCCGGGCGGCCGCCGAAAACCAGGTCTACATGGCTCCGGGGTCAAGCGGCCACCAGCGGAGAGGGCACTGCATCAGCCCGCAGCGCCTGGGTGTACAGGTCTCCCCTTCTCCGGGCGGCAGGCGAAAACCAGGTCTACCCAGCTCCAGGGCCGGCCGGCCAGCCAGCGGGATCCACCTACCCTCCAGAAGGGGAAGGCGTTGCTGCGGCCCCCAGCGCCTGGGTACACAGATCTACCCTTCTCCGGGCAGGAAGGCGCTGTAGCGGTTCGTGGTGCCAGGGTGAACAGGTCTACCATTCTCCAGGTCGGGCGCCGGAGACTAGGTATAATCTGTTACGGGCCGCTTGGCCGGCCTGCAGGGTCTCCCTGCTGCCGGAAGGGGAAAGCACTGCATTGACCGGCGGTGCCAGGTTTAACAGGTCTACCGTTCTCCGGGCGGCAGCTGGAGACCATGTCTACCTGGGTTTGGAGCCCACTGTCTGTCCGGCAGGATCCGCTTTCTGCCGGGGGAAAGGTAGCTGCAGCGGACTGCGGTGCCAAGGTGAACAGGTCTATCCTTCTCTGGGGTGGCTGCCGAAGACCAGGTCTAGCCGACTCTAGGGTCGGCTGGCCACCAGGCACTGCATCCACCTGACGCCCGACGAGGAGGGCGCTGCAGCGGCCCGCGCGCGCCGGGGTGAAAAAGTCTACCTTTTTCAGGCGGTTGCCGGAGAGCAGGCCTAACTGGCTCCGGCGCTGGCGGGCCGGCAGGCGGGATCCACCTGCTGCTGGAACGCTAGGGCGCTGCAGTGACCCGCTACGCAAAGGTGAAAAGGTCTACCGTTCTTCAGAGCGGCCGCCGACGCCAGGTCTACCAGCCTCCGGGGCCGGTTGGCCGGCCGGGTAAATCCGCCTACTGCCGGACAGGAGTGCTGTTCAGCGGTTCGTGGCACCGGGGTGAACAGGTCTACCCTCCTCCTGGGCGGCCGCCGGAGACCAGGTCTACCTGGTTCCGGTACGGACCGCCGGCTAAATCCACCTACCACTGGCAAGGAAGGCCGCTGCAGTGGCCCGCGGCTTCGGGTTTAACAGGTCTACCCTTCTCCGGGTGGCCGCCAAAGACTAGGGCTACTGGGCTCGGGGACTGGCTGGCCAGCAGTAGGCATCCGCCTGCCATTGGAAGGCTAGGGCGCTGCAGCGGCCCGCGGCGCCGGGGTGAACAGGTCTACACTTTTCCGGGCGGGAGACCAGGTCTACCGGACTCGGGGCGGCTGGTCGGCCGGGCGAGGTCAGCCAACCGCCAGCAAGGAGGGTGCTGCAGTGGCCTGCGGCACCGGGGTGAACAGGTCTACCATTCTTTGGGGCAGCCGTCGGAGACCAGGACTAGCCTGCACTGGGGCCGGTTGGCAGGCCTGCGAGGTCCCCTGCAGCTGGAAGGGGAGGGCGCTGAATCGAATAGCGGCGCCCGGGGTGAACAGGTCAACCCTTATCCAGGGCGGCCGCCTGAGACCAGGTCTACTCGGTTCAGGTGCTGGCTGGCCGCCTGGCAGAATCCACCTGCCGCCCGATAGGGAGGGTGACGCAGCGGCCCGCTGGAACGGCGTGAACAGTTCCACGCATCTCCAGCGCGGACGCCGGAGACCAGGTCTAAATGGCTCAGGGCCGGCCGCCCAGCTGGCGGGATTTTCCTGCCGCCCGGCATGTAGGGCGCGGCAGCAGCCAGATATGATGTAATGAAATGAAATGCGATGGAAGAAATCCCGGAAATTCATAAAGGGGGTGACCACGCTGAAATGGCCTGAGATGAGTAGAGGTGGCTGGAAATAAAGGAAAAACTTGCTGAAATGACTCGGAAAAGCCTCCTGAAATGAAGGAAGAAAGGATAAAATAGAATCTTCAGAGTGGTTGCTAAAAAAATGAAATGGCGAGAGAAAGGGAGGGCAAATTCCAAAACCGAGAGAAAAAACAGTAAAAGTGACTGGGATGAAAAGTAGTGCAGACAAGTGGCCCAAAACTTGCTCAAATATCCCTAAAAACATGCTGCAATTACGGAGGAAAGGAATAACCGGAGCCTGTTGAGAGGCTGTTAAAAAAAAAAAAAAAAAAAAAAAAAAAAGGGGAAAATCCCGAAACCGAAGAAAACACTAAAAGTACATGGGATGACAGGAAGTGCAGGAATATGCACCAAAGCTTGCCCAAATGATGCTCATTGAATTCGCAGGATTTCATTCCCTTTCCTGAAAGGAAGGATTTCCTTTCAGGAAAGGGAATGAAATCCTGAAATGGCAGGACAAAGTCTGAGAAACCCAAAGGAAAGGAGATATGATGTAATGAAATGAAATGCGATGGAAGAAATCCCGAAATTCATAAAGGGGGTGACCACGCTGAAATGGCCTGAGATGAGTAGAGGTGGCTGGAAATAAAGGAAAAACTTGCTGAAATGACTCGGAAAAGCCTCCTGAAATGAAGGAAGAAAGGATAAAATAGAATCTTCAGAGTGGTTGCTAAAAAAAAAATGGCGAGAGAAAGGGAGGGCAAATTCCGAAACCGAGAGAAAACAGTAAAAGTGACTGGGATGAAAAGAAGTGCAGACAAAGTGGCCCAAAACTTGCTCAAATATCCCTAAAAACATGCTGCAATTACGGAGGAAAGGAATAACCGGAGCCTGTTGAGAGGCTGTTAAAAAAAAAATGGCGAAAAAAACAGGGAAAATCCCAAACCGAAGAAAACACTAAAAGTACATGGGATGACAGGAAGTGCAGGAATATGCACCAAAGCTTGCCCAAATGATGCTCATTGAATTCGCAGGATTTCATTCCCTTTCCTGAAAGGAAGGATTTCCTTTCAGGAAAGGGAATGAAATCCTGAAATGGCAGGACAAAGTCTGAGAAACCTGGCAGGAAAGGAGATATGATGTAATGAAATGAAATGCGATGGAAGAAATCCCGGAAATTCATAAAGGGGGTGACCACGCTGAAATGGCCTGAGATGAGTAGAGGTGGCTGGAAATAAAGGAAAAACTTGCTGAAATGACTCGGAAAAGCCTCCTGAAATGAAGGAAGAAAGGATAAAATAGAATCTTCAGAGTGGTTGCTAAAAAAATGAAATGGCGAGAGAAAGGGAGGGCAAATTCAAAACCGAGAGAAAACAGTAAAAGTGACTGGGATGAAAAGCAGTGCAGACAAGTGGCCCAAAACTTGCTCAATATCCCTAAAAACATGCTGCAATTACGGAGGAAAGGAATAACCGGAGCCTGTTGAGAGGCTGTTAAAAAAAAAAATGGCGAAAAAAAAAGGGGAAAATCCCAAACCGAAGAAAACACTAAAAGTACATGGGATGACAGGAAGTGCAGGAATATGCACCAAAGCTTGCCCAAATGATGCTCATTGAATTCGCAGGATTTCATTCCCTTTCCTGAAAGGAAGGATTTCCCTTTCAGGAAAGGGAATGAAATCCTGAAATGGCAGGACAAAGTCTGAGAAACCTGGCAGGAAAGGAGATATGATGTAATGAAATGAAATGCGATGGAAGAATTCATAAAGGGGTGACCACGCTGAAATGGCCTGAGATGAGTAGAGGTGGCTGGAAATAAAGGAAAAACTTGCTGAAATGACTTGGAAAAGCCTCCTGAAATGAAAGGAAAAGGATAAAATAGAATCTTCAGAGAGGTTGCTAAAAAAAAATTAAATGGTGAGAGAAAGGGAGGGCAAATTCCAAAACCGAGAGAAAACAGTAAAAGTGACTGGGATGAAAAGTAGTGCAGACAAGTGGCCCAAAACTTGCTCAAATATCCCTAAAAACATGCTGCAATTACGGAGGAAAGGAATAACCGGAGCCTGTTGAGAGGCTGTTAAAAAAATTAAATGGAAAAAAAAAACAGGGGAAAATCCCGAAACCGAAGAAAACACTAAAAGTACATGGGATGACAGGAAGTGCAGGAATATGCACCAAAGCTTGCCCAAATGATGCTCATTGAATTCGCAGGATTTCATTCCCTTTCCTGAAAGGATGAAATGGCAGGACAAAGTCTGAGAAACCTGGCAGGAAAGGAGATATGATGTAATGAAATGAAATGCGATGGAAGAAATCCCGGAAATTCATAAAGGGGGTGACCACGCTGAAATGGCCTGAGATGAGTAGAGGTGGCTGGAAATAAAGGAAAAACTTGCTGAAATGACTCGGAAAAGCCTCCTGAAATGAAGGAAATGATGCTCATTGAATTCGCAGGATTTCATTCCCTTTCCTGAAAGGAAGGATTTCCTTTCAGGAAAGGGAATGAAATCCTGAAATGGCAGGACAAAGTCTGAGAAACCCAAAGGAAAGGAGATATGATGTAATGAAATGAAATGCGATGGAAGAAATCCCGGAAATTCATAAAGGGGGTGACCACGCTGAAATGGCCTGAGATGAGTAGAGGTGGCTGGAAATAAAGCAAAACCTTGCTGAAATGACTTGGAAAAGCATCCTGAAATGAAGGAAGAAAGGATAAAATAGAATCTGTAGAGAGGTTGCTAAAGAA